>JAGDQP010022001.1:0-14452 GCA_022664845.1 Lepisma saccharinum
ATTTGAATGAATTACAACAGATAATTTAAATGTACCAACTAGGTAAACGACCGATTTGGAAGTCGAATATATTCATTTTAACGAAACATTATATCTGAGCTTTACCTTAAATTTACAAACTTTGCAAACATCAATAAATTCCCTACAAACATTAATGATCATGAGAAAAACAGCTTGCCTAGAAAATTATCCGAACTACATATTAATGCTTTCCTACTGTGGTCAACAATGGCAATAGTAATTTTACTACTAGTTTTGTTCTTAATAATAGCTATTTTATGCTGTACATACCATCGCTTAAAAAGTCCCAAGTCTAATAATATAGCCAATTATTTATTCCATAGACAATGCCTGTACTAGAAACTGTGATCATGCTTATTATACTGGCCATATTAATAAAAATAATCATTATCTATTCATTGTGCCAAATTTACAAGACAGTTATGACAACTAGTAAAATTTTCACAGACAATATACAACTGGACACAAGTATAGACATTCCTAGTAGAACCAACAACTGCAGTACGGAAATTGAAAATAAGCTCTCAACTACAATACAACGGGACACCAACGCCGATAACGCAGAAAAACTGGTAACGATTAGTGATCTTATATATAAGTATTAAATAAACGAATACAACTTACTACCATGAGGATAATGACGTCGACTAAGACTCAATCTGCTTGAATTAGTGAGACTACCGTAATTTATACCCTAGTGAACTAGTGTTAATCTCAACATAGAGCAGTGATTATATCTACCTAAAAAGCATATATATTTTTCAAGTGTAAAATGTGACAGATGTAAAGTTAAAATTGGAAATTATTACGGCAGTGAAAAATTGATAATATACTTCCCCAAATAGTTTGTCGCAATATATTTAAAGACGAAGACTGGGAGAACTTATAATGTTCCATATTCTTGAGCACGGGTCGTCTCCTATATTCGCAGAGTAAACATTGAAGAAGTGTGAGTACTACGAATAAACAAATATGTGTAGAACAAATTATCAATTATAAATAAACAGTGCAACGTAAACAAGCAGACGACGACATCAGTTTTATCAGAGAATCAACAGAAGGAGCCACAATCATCGAAAGAGGAGCTTCGATGGCCACACCAAAGAAGGGCTATAAAACCACGACGCAAACTTATAATTTATTACTAAAAAAAAAAAAAAAAAAAATCTTCTACCTTCTCTCTCACACACAGTTAGCAGTCGGTCTGGTGTGCTCTTCCTAACCTGCAAACACAACTGTAGGGCTGGTATGATACCCTTTCTGCACACACAGTTAGCTGTCGGGCGGGTGTGCTACCTAACTCTACCTTGTGTACAGTTAGCTGTCGGCATTTCACATTCTTAGACAAACAGTTAGCAGTTGGGCTGGTGTCTTCCTTTTCGTACATAGTTAGCTGACGGTCTGGTGCGACACCTATCCTAGCTCTCTTCTACGGAGCATATTACCCGAGAAGAAGAAGCCATAAAAGAGTTATTCAATAACTCATTAATTACTATAAAATACCCTGGCACGGGACGCTATTTTTATTAACTTATTAGACTTATACGAAGGTCATTGCAAAAGTAATGGCAACTATTTTTTTTTGAAAATGGTAACGAATAAAAAAAATCTGAAATATGCAAATGGAAGGTTGGTTCATATGTAAACATGACATGTAGGGAGGTGTTGAAACACACACAGCAGCATAAAGATATAGCATGAGAAAAAAGACGAAAAAAAATGGTCGTTTCAAACGTGTTTTACTGTCAATTTTTGCGTCTTCCACGGCGTTGGCAGTGTGTGATAGATTCTTTGGGAGACTACTTCGAGGGACTCTAAGATGTCACCGGTACGTGTTCTGCCCTGTACTATTGTGTACTGTTGCAATTGACTGTGAAACACTTTTGAAACGACAATTTTCCCCCCGTCTTTTTTCTCGTGCTATATCTTTATGGTGGTGTGTGTGTTCCTCCATCTCCCTACATGTAATGTTTACATATGAACTTACCTTTCATTTGCATATTTCAGAATTTTTTTATTCGTTACCATTTTCGAAAAAAAAAATAGTTGCCATGACTTTTGCAATGACCCTCGCATTTATTTTGTAATAAAACTGATGATGGGCAAAAGCCACAAATCTCGTGTATCTATTTGATTCTACCTAAACGTCACACTGAAACCAGCAAAACGTTACGATACTGTGTTGGTTGTTCTCAACAGCTTAAAAAATACGTGTACATCCATCCGAAATGTAGTAGCTTTATTCCTATTGGTACTGTAAGTTTTACAACATTTTGCTGTGAAAATATCATCACCGCAAATCAATAAAAATGTTTTCGCCGGTAGACTTGAACTTCAAGGTTCGCCTTAAGTGTTAACTTCAGTTATAGGCGAATCCCTCTACAATTACTTTAACTTACGACTCACACTAGTATGTGCAAAGTATAAGTATTCATGTGGCATTCTTTCAAAAATTTGTATACAAATTCGTTAAACATATATCAATGTATAGAAAGAAGTACAATACGTTTATTTCGACAAAGTATAACCCGACTGTATAAAAACAATAAACCCACAGTGCCTATGTTTTTCTCTCTTAAAAGCGGTACCATATGTTGACCACAACTATAAATAGTTCAAATACACATTTGCACAACGGTAATAGAAACATGTGTAAATTTCTTCACATATTTAAATATTTATGTTATGTTCTGCATCAACACAATTATCATGCAGAACTCATCATAAAGTTCATGTGTTTGTAGTAACTTTTCATTCTTTCTGTTGTTGTGTCGATAAATATGGCGACCTAATATTTTTTGTCATCCCGAAACAAGACGTGTGGTAAAGGTGTACGCATGCGCAAGACATTAATCTTTGTTTAAATCAACAATCATTTATTGTTTGTTCCACGCTAACAAATTAGTATTGTTAATAATATGGTAAAAATATTGTGCATTTAACAATATTCACTTAACAATTCTAAATCAACATTTATTGTTACTGCCGATACGTCGCAAATCGTAAATATGACTACATTGTTCGTTACAACAACGATGATTTGCTCACAACAACGACAATACTCGTATTGTCCCTGTAACTCAAGCATTTTTAGAGTGCAGCAGAATGTAATTCAAGTTTAAAAGATCGTGCGAAAGCAAAATTGCAGTTTTTTATTACCTACTGAGTTTAGCAAATCACCATATGACCAAAATATGTCATTCGCCCTTCTTGTTACTCGCTCTTTTGGCATTCACCCTTTCGGTAGTCGGTCTTTTTGCCTTTGCTCTTTATCATTTGCCCTTTTGGCATTCACCCTTTCAATAGTCGCTCATTTTGTAGGTCTGTCGTTGTGTTAGTCCTACTATTTTCAGTTGCTTTTCTTAAGTCGCTCCTTTATCGTTCGCCTTTTTTTACATTTGGTCTTTTGTCGTGGAATCGTCGTAGCAAAGCGAACTCTTCCTGGCGAGAAAATGAAAAGTAGATTTCTTGGTCACCTACAACAGAAATCCTTATTACCAAAAATGAATATCTAATTTGATGCACATTCCTACTATTTCCATATCCAATTGATGATTCGATTTCTAAAAAGTGGACATGTAAGCCGATAGTTAAGTCTTCGAATTCCTATCAGAACTCCGAAGACAACCCCGATGTTTCTATCGCGGATATTACAAGCAAAGCGCAATAGAGGAGCTTTCTGAAAACCTTTCAATTAAAATATTACTGTAGTGAGGCGTACTGCATATAAACGTCTATATGACCTGCAACAGTATGCCTAACAGAAGTTACGACAAATTTTGTTGAACAGTTGACAGCAAAGCTGGTAGACGAGAGTGCAGATGTCATTATGTATAGGCACAGGATCAATCTAAAGATGCGTTTTGCTCGGTCGATTGATCGTGCATGTTTTAACGCAGTGATCGTCAACTAACAGTCGTGCAACGATCAATCGTTGGTACTGTTTTGCTCGGTGCGTTTGCGTCTAATAGATGTTTCAGTCGAAGTATCCCAGAAAGGTGGTATCCTAAAACTAGCAGTGAGTAAAATGATCATAAAAAGTAATGACTGGTGAAATACCTTCTGCTTGAGGCGATAGAAGACCATGAAATAATATTCAAAATGTACGAGGAAAAACTATGTGAAAAAAATCTCATATTTAGAGTGAGGAATGAAGAGGGATTATATCATAAGATGATTGAAAATTATTTCGTTGAAGATAATATAAAGTTTGCCTATTTTTTACCTTTCTGTACTACAGTTCTGCTTTTTGGTTGAACTGGTGCGATAGGACTTAAAATCGTATAACAGGCACCTGTACTCAGTGACGCCTGAAGAAAATATTATCAACACATTGAGGCTAGTACCTGCTGGCAAAGTTCGCATTTAGTAGTCTAATATTGCAATTGCAAGTTGTTGGGATTAAGTTTTGGTTCGTAATCACCTTTGTGGTCTCAGTTTCTTTCAGGCATGTTTTAAGGGACATTTCAAACGCTCCCCCGAAAGACCTAGTCTCAAAACCTATTTTACTGATATATATACTGAAACACGTATTTAAGAGAAGGTTCTTAATGTTCATGAATCGTCCACGACTGCGATTATATCCACGCCCTTAATCGTACGACTTTTCAGAGCCAACGATTGATCGTCAGCCACTCGGAGGAAAGCAGCCCCATTTGAACTAGTAATCAACGACTGATCTTTGCGATCGCACTGAGTAAAACACGCCTTAAGTATTCAACGTTCTCTGATGAGTCCTGCTTTAGTCTTGACAATAACTGCATCTCCTAAAGGATCTATATCTGTTGCACACAAGTACAAGATTCAGTCCATTCAGCTCAAACAGTATGGAGAAATGATTTTGATGGTGTGGGCAGGTGTAATATTGAGGGTCATCTTCCTTTCATAAAAAAGATATATAAGTTCTCAATATAAATATATATCTGTCGTTTTCTGAATTTGCGAAGTGTATTTACAAGAAAAAAATGTATTTGGTATAGAATCTTATAATCCAATAACTTCAAAACGGTCACTCAAGTAACAGATATTTTAGATGTAGTGAATCCCTTCAAAAATACATTTTTCTATATAACGTACAGTCTAAGATAAGTGTAGATGATTTTAAAGTAGATACTAATGGATTGTTTGAAAAGCTTACTGTAAACGTACGAATCTCTTCTTAACTTTAAATTTACCTCTAATATAATACATAAAACTAGAACATCGCACTGTTACTAACCAGAAAAAACAACACGCTATCGTCATTGGTAGTAACGATATAAAGGCATTGTCAGAAATGTGAATTAAGCGCATAAAAATGTCAAGGATATATTCTTATTGGAAAAGAAGGTAGAAATTAAATTTACGCGTAAATATAGAAATAGACTACATTAGACCCGCAGTAATCTGACCTACAATGCTTCGACTTATCGCATAATCCAACTATGACGCAGAATGTGGAATGTCTTTGGATGTTTGTACGTTTCCATGAAACATTAGGAGCACTGTAAAGTTAGGTTGCTGTTGACACTTGGTCAGTGTATCCAAACTTCCATGGGTTATGACCTTGCCCTCAGGCTCATAGGTGACGAATTAACCGGGTTCTACTACGGTATTATCTCAAAAATTATGCAAAATTTCCTACATAAATTATAATTTTAAATTAATATCCCAAGACACCTACTAGCCTAGTTCAACTATCAATTTTCCCACCAAATTTAGGTTTAATCTACCATTATTTTAAATAGCATCTAAGGGTGTGTGTATTATATGCTGCTGATGATATTGGACGACACTATTCCGTAGAATTGCTGTTCTTGCATATATACCAATTGAAGACATGAATGTGAAAATAGCTAATACTAGTAAGAATCCTGGTATTAGTACATAGCCTGCTATTGACAGAACAAAATCACATTCTTAAGAAATCCGAATTTATTATAATTTGGACAAATTATATAAAATACGTTGGAAACAGCTTATTTTGAGCAGTGCCGTTTCAACTGAAGCAACTGAAGATCGTAAAAATCATAGTTGAGTCCGTCTCGAGAAACGTTTGACACTTCTATAAAATCTGGTTCTAAATTTGTGTGGGTCATTTTCATGTTCTCCTGCTCAAGCATAATACAATTTGTGATTATTCAATTGTAATTAACTTTTATGTTTGGGAAATTACATGCCTTAGATTTCATGGATTCCCAAACAAATAAAGGAAAGACTCTGGCGTTATTCGGTCACTTGAAAAGATGTATAAATGCTCCCTTCATACCAGGTTCCTAGTAAAGAGATTCCATTGCGATACATCTACTGAAAATTAATTAGAAAAACGTTCGCTTCTTCTAAATAATGTAATCGATGTAATGTGGAAGGCTATATGAACATGCCAACTTCTTAGTTAATTAAATTTGTGGAAATCAACATTGCGCTTATAGATCTATTTACAAATCTAACATATTAGACTAAAGATACCTTCTGGATATTTGTGATGGTATATGATATAGAGGATTAAGTATCGTAAAATATGACTAATAATTACCAACCACGCTCTACTACTTTGCATAGGAACTAAATCTCCATATGTAAATTTGTATATCTGTAGTTATAACATGTAGGTTTGCTCTTCAGGTTACACCAATTTAAAAGTAGGCTCTAAAATAGAATATTAGAATGTCAAATCATCATAAAACGTTCTTTTGGTTAAGGCGCCAGCTGAAAGTAACAGTAAAATAAATATTTAACAAAGTAGTTTAATACCATATAAGCCGCAATCCTGATAAGATATTACTTTCAACATATACGCGTGCAAGATTACATATTATTTGATTTGTGGAGATACAATCACAGTAAAAAAACCTTATGAAGAACATAGTACAATCAAACTGAATGAATAGAATGTATATACATAGTTGAAGTATGCTTGAACCAGCATTAAAGAAACTAGATTTCTAGCCACTTCGACAGGATGAGCCCTATATAAATATAAAAGAAAGGTCAAACAGCTGCATACATATGGACTTACGGATATAAATTTCGTGGGATTGTTCTCTTAATCTTAATGTGTCATCTTAAGAGTTTCCAATTTTTGAATAAAATTCACGTATTGCCTGGCTATTATACTCTACAATCGCAAATATTTTTCCCTTTGCACAGACACAATATATTTATTTTACTTATTTTGCAAACCTTATACATTCATTATGATGTTTAACCCCAACGTTTGGCACCTAACCCGTTGTCCAACTACAATGTATTAATTTTTAAAAATACACACATTTTCCACAGAAGTAAATCACTTTCGGTCATTTGGACGAACATTTTTTTTATTTTAATCAGACTTCAAATTTTAAACATGATATTTAAATGTCAAGCCACAATTTTGGTACATATCCCATTGTCTAATTGCAACTTTACCAACTTTCGTTCTAAGTAGAAATAATTAACGAAGTAATCCTCTCAATAATGAATAAAACTCATGCGCCTAGCATTTGTACGAGTAAGTGACGGAAGTTTCTCTATGAGAAATGAAGAACAAACAGTAGTTAAATAAAACAAATGTTTTGTGAAATGAAGAACACGATAGGCACCCCGAGATGTTTCATATTTACTTAGAGACATAGCTTGTGTTAAAATTGAATTAAGACATTACTTGTCTATCCAAATTATCCTGTGCGACATGCTTTCCGTTTCTCCTATAAAGGAGGAAAAAATATCACTATGTGCAATAACAATAGGTGATTTAACACCTCTTATGATACAGACACTATGTGATCATGGTTTCTGTACTCGTGCGAAATAATATAGTACACGTTCTCAGACAAAGAATATGTAACTTACGTCTTTACACATATGTCACGGATTTCGATAACGAAAAGTCTTCATTGTTAGCTACTTGCTTGTTGATTGTAAAGATTCCATTTTTTTCTACATAACATATATATAGATAAAAAAAAAACATTATACTTAGAAAATAATGAAGTGGTTCTGATGTTGCTCTATTGGCTATGATTAAATTTTGATCAGCCCATAAGAGATTAGTAGAACGCCTTTCCAAATATACATTGGTTTTGCTGAGTGATTTTTTTTCAGTGATGGTAAACATTGACACATAAATAAGGATCAAAAGAACAAGCGATCTAGATTTTTTCTATTTCTTTATTTATCTAATACCGCAACACCTGTATATGTTGACGTAGCTTAGATTTTTCTTTTGTGTTTAATGGGACGTTTCCTTTTATCACGTTATATAAGCATTCGCATATGGAACGAATTAATACAAGATTAGCGTTTTTTATAATAACTTATATTACCGCTGGATTACTTCCACTTGTACTCAAAGGAAATGCGCATGTTTTCTTTCTTTCATATTTACCTAATTCTATATTACTCTTAACATTTAGAAAACATAGCGTATGCCATTATTATTTGGTAACATATACATATTGTGGCGTACTAGTTTCAAGGTTCGAAGCTCAGACCCACAAAGTTGCTCTTTTCTACTTTCTGTTATTTTATTTTTATTGGGACAAGGAAAATAGAAATTCAGTTAGTATTTGTGGTTAATATAAGTTATTACAACATTGTTCTAATATACAGCCAAAGACAAGCAGTGTAACACAAAGACTGTAAACAGGAAATGAAAAGGCTGAATCAAAGAAAAAAAAAATGGTTCATGCATTGTTTTCCCGACTCAGCTCCAAAAAATAAGATGGATAATGTAAACGTGACAAAGGCACTAATCTTTTGAGTGTCATGTGCTAATGCGTCACGATTTGCAGATGGGCGTTGACGGAACCCTCGCAAAAATGTTATTGAATGTCTTAGCGACACTCCAGTACACCACACGCACAACGAAGATGTGCCGCTCTTTTGACCCAAGTTAGTGATTTGGTGTCAAACACAAGTTCTATTCTGAAATGTTTCCAGTTTTCCCCAATTCCCTATTTACTGAATTTAATTTTCTAAGTTGAACTAAGATTTACCAGACCTTGTCATCACAACTCTGAGCTGTCGAGTCGACATATTGTTGCACTGACATCTAGAAATGTCAGGTGGAAATGAATGAATCTGTCAGGTTGAAATATCGTAATCAAATCTTCATGAAGATGAAACTTTATTGTTGCAAGTGTCAAATAAAGAAAAGCTAATGTTGAAAGTAAATTGAGGCCTTCAGGTAAATGGTGAAGCTGTTAGGACTGCTCTGGTAGTTGTTTAGTTAGGTAGTTAATTAATTAATTAATGTCCTTCAATTATTTCCTCTTTATTTTAGTTGTTACATTTCTTAATAATATTTTGTAATAAAATTATAAAATGAATCTAGATCTAGTCCTTCCTAAGTAAGTTTTACCCCATATTCCTCGCATTCTACTACTTAACAGGTATCCAGCCTTTAGATAGATCAATTGTCACAACATATTTATTTGTAATATCTAGGAAAGGTAAGCAGAGTGTGATTCTTTCTATTTCAGGAAGCACGTCATTTATTTTTAGGTGGAGATCCTGGCTGAGAATTTCCTGAACTTCATCTCGAATTAAGTTAAACTAGTAACTTGGACGGACCTACCACCTCTCTTTGGTATTAGATGTAAGTTCCTCTTTCTGTTCCCTTTCAGGTCGGAAGTTCCCTGGTGTGACCCCTGTGTTAGACTAAAAGGCGAGGTTTCGCTTCCGAGCAAAATCTCCGACTTTGTACCTCAAGGGAAGTCAACACTTAGTGTAAAACGCCGTTAAGGTTGATCTGAGAATGAGTCCACTACTTTTACCCGATAATATTGATAGCTATGGGTGGAAAATATTTTCGTCCTTTTTCTATACCTTTCCACGGTATCCTGCTTTAAATCATATAATGAATGCTCGTGAGCATTCTTCGTACCATCCTAATACGCTTCTTGTATACATTTTGTGTTATTAGGGTGTAATTGTCTAACGAAATAATTATAGTGCACGCGATTACTTGGATTTTTAAAACATATGATATTATAAGACCTTAAATAAATATTACGCATTACTTTATCTCGAGGGAATATATGTGTAATAAACATAAGACTTAAATTATGATGATGACTTCCTTTGGTGAAAACGTCTACAATTCGCCCGTCGCATTCTCTCATTAAATTGCCGATTATAATAAGATGTGAATCATCGGTAGCTAAAAATCATCTATATGTGGTAGATCCTCATTGAATGAGCAAGATGAAAGAGTTTCGTACATTAGTGACTATTCGCCACAGCACCAAATAATATTTATCTATTGTTCACTGGAGCGATTTAAAAACTTCTACAAAATACGATTTTCCACATCCGGTGGAACCAATAGTAATGCAGGTAAAGGGATTCTTAAAATCCAAATTTAGCAAAACATGAAACACCTCTACTAGTATGCCATTAAACTTTTATTTAATAACGTATATATTTCTTGTTTAATACTCATTACTGATTGTACATCATTTACACAATTAACATTTGGTAAAATAATTAATAATTCATATGGTTTTGCACATTTTTATAATTTGATACATCACTACAAATGTTAGAACAATTCATTCAAGCCTCATAAACACAAGGACATTAAAATTGTTTTAGGAGCTATAAGAAAAAATATACTTCATTGCATTTTTTAAATAAATTACACATTCGTGTACATTGTTGAAACGTCGTAATAATAGAGGCTATTGATAACTAAGTAACACTTTATAATTACTTTTCCTCACCAGTTATATTGAAAAAATAGTATAAATAATATGATTTTCAAAGTTATAACATTCTTAAATAGCACAATCACGTAGCTCTATACACACAGCATTTTCTGTTATTATAATTAAGACCTATGGACAGGTTAATATCTGAACACTGATAATAATAATAATTTAAAATTTGTGTACTCATTTTATTAACTATAATAAACACAATATTTCTGTATATGAATATAAATATTAACTATATATTATTACACTTTTATTTCTTCAAAAATACTTTCAAGTTAATTACGAAATAGTTCTAGCATAATGCACTTTGCAATATTACCATATATGAATTCGATTTCTGCGAGATCACATAAGAGATTATGTAAACCAACATGATGCATATTTTTGCATAGTATTACACATTTTTGAAAATACGATGTTATATTGTCATATAATGAAGATCAAAAATACAAAGTATATACGTATGTAATTTTCCCACGTGCAATATAATAATTGACAAATATTATTGTTCATTATTCTCAACAATTATGTATTGCTGTCTTAGTTCTAAATTATAATTACCACTAACTTATAATTATAATTGAATATGTACACTGTTTAGGTTTTACGCTAAATTAGTGATTAATAGGTAAAATATACAATCAGAAAATTGTAACATACAATGACAGAAAACAAATTATGACATCTTTATATTCAGTATCGCGTAATACATAATTGCAGTAAATTATTTATTTACTGTATTTACTTTATACTGTTGTAAGTCAACACTTACTATTAGATTTATATTAATAATATAACTGCGTTCAAAAATTTTGGGTTCCAAATTAACATACGCTATAATCACTAAATTAAATAAAAATACAATAAAATACATTTTATTGAACACTGATAAAAAGAGTATTATTCAAAACATTTCATACGTTTTTAAAGCCATACGGCAATATATCAAAATTATTGGGACACATTTTTCTTTTTGTATATACAATTTTGTACATTTTTGTCAGGTTTAGATACAATTCTCTGATCCTTCATAAGATACATATTTTTTCGGTAAATACATGTGTTTACTATCATGTTCATTATTTGGTTATGCTTTATTTTTTCTTATTTTCAAGCAATTCCTCGTTCTTTACGTACATTGGTACACTCACCAGTGCCAGCATGCATTTTGTTTAGGAATCCCTGAAAACTTCATATATGAAAGCTTCAACGCCACATAATTCTAGCCCGTTTTCAACTTTCCAAGCGTATCTCCAGTTCTTAGTTTTCGCTTGTCCGGAATACCTACATAATTATGCTTTCGGTATCAAGATTTAATACATAATACCTAGTTGATCAATATAGTTGTAGAGTTCTAGACTAGTATATGCTGTTATAATAACATTTGTATTGGTCGGAGGGAAATTAATTGATTAATCCCAAAACTGCGAATTTAATATTAACATGACGTAGTTTATTGCAATAACTTGTTGTGGTTGAATATTTGGGACGGCTAATTTATAAAAAAACATTGTGATTTTATTATTGAACTATGACTTCCACTTTCATTTAGTACAAAACTATTTAACGCAAGTTTAGCCAAACTTTTTCTCCTCTTATTAACGCAAATATTAATTATATTATCGATTTTAAAAATAACTCGATTATCGTACTTCATGCATCTCCAATATCTTATAACAACTTTCAATAGCTTTTCTCACCTCATCAACTACACATATACCTGCAACCAAATATTCTATATTGTAGACTCTATAATAAAACCCGAGAGAGAGACAACTTACTCTCGTATGAACTAGAAAAAGAGAAAACATTTGATATTCAAGGTGAATTAATAAATTATTGCAATCAAAATGTGTTATCACGTTTCCCATCAGTATGCGTACAGTCGTCATTATTCACTGATTCGGCGCAAGCTTTGCAAACAGGGAAGAGTTACTTACACCCAGAATGATAAGGTAAGATTGGGTTTCAGAGTTTAATTGGAAGGAGATCTGTACATGTTATTACTTACTCGAACTGGTCGATGGACGGGCATTCGCTGCAAACATAAATACTCGTAGGATGATCCACAAGGGAATAAAGTGAACAAACATCAATATATCTATTTTCCCTCCTTTTTTAACTTTAGAATGCATTTTATTACATTTGTTCACCCACCATACAGTGCGTCGCATGGATTAATTGGTTTCTTCTTACATATTGAATGATTCTTCATTGTTTTTCATTAGATTGTTCACGTGCATCCCCAAATGACATGCCTAATAGACCCGAACTCTTCCAAATTTTCAAGTCTTGTCTTGGTATTTTCATATCGTATGTTCAATATATTAAAAGGATCATTATGGAGTTCTCTGTCAAGGTACTCATATTCTCAAACATGTTGTTGTCAATTGTCCTTATTATACCAATATAACATAAGGTTACCTCTAACTAATTCCTATTTTCCATTCATGCATGTTTTGTGACAATACTCTTTTTTCTTTTACTCCCACACCAACCAGAGCATTGCTTCAAGTGATTGGCCATCAGTCCGTCGGTAAACGTTCATAGTAATTAATTGAATCTGTTTTAAGATAATTACGTCTTATAAACACGTTGCATGCAGTAGCTATGCTAATTGACTCTAAGATAGATTGACCTTACTCATTATCTCGAATTTCTTCATAATTTTTTAAAGGCATGTCTTAAAACTTGAACATCTTGATTACAATATTTTATTAATTCATTTTCGCAATTAAATGTTTTCTCTTTTTCTCATTTATACCAAGATAGAAAATTGTTTCTCTCGTCTTTTATCATAGTGCCTAAAATATAGAATTTTCGGTTAGTTAAACGACCAGAAACATGTTTATAATTTTCATATTAGAATATGACGTGAAATACCGCTTAGGTGAAGAAAAAGTGAAAGCTTTAGGTAGCTTGGCCAGTCCGATAGGCAGACAATGTAGTGAATTAACATATCTGTTTATATTAAATACTAAAAATGTCACATCGTTTCATAATAATGTTGAGTCAATTTTTGTGAACATAGTTCTTAAAATAAAATGTGCATCGTATCGTATGGAGTTATGCTCTACACATGCTATATTGTTTATAGAAACACATTTCGCAGCTATAAAAGTTAGAAAATTATATACCCACTTTTCTTCTTTAAACTCATCCTCCCTTACAACACATATAATGACAATTAACTAGTATACCCGTGCTGCTCCTCAGCATTTTAAAATAAGGGAACTGGATAGATACAAAGAGAGGTAATGAAGTATTAGGAGAGAAGAATGTTGTAAAATAAAGGACAAACACAGAAGAGAAAATAATATCATAAATCAGTAATTATTATAGAACCAAAAATACGAAATACTCTTTAAATTTACAAAACCTTTTTTTCAAACAACGTTAGCGGTGCGTCGATCTATTGGTTTTAGTTCAATTTTTACATTCTCAAAAGATCTAGCACACGATTGTGTTACATACAACAGGCAATGACTGAAGAGAGTTTCAGGCAATAATGAAGTGCTTACAATATTGAAGGTGAGGGCTAGCTCTGGGGTCTTATTTATTGTTATACAGAATGCAACTTGAATTGTAAACTGTATTGTTTTGGAAGAAAATGGAAAAGTAGAGTCAGATGGCGATAAATGAAAGCGAGCAAGAAGTACCTTTCAGTCAACATTAACCTCAGTTGAAATTTGTAGATCTAAGAATTTATCACATATTTTGTGAAGAATTAACCTTATGCCATTATGTAAGCC
>JAGDQP010022001.1:14852-28620 GCA_022664845.1 Lepisma saccharinum
TAACCTGAAGAGCAAACCTACATGTTATAACTACAGATATACAAATTTACAGATGGAGATTTAGTTCCTATGCAAAGTAGTAGAGGGTGGTTGGTAATTATTAGTCATATTTTACGATACTTAATCCTCTATATCATATACCATCACAAATATCCAGAAGGTATCTTTAGTCTAATATGTTAGATTTGTAAATAGATCTATAAGCGCAATGTTGATTTCCACAAATTTAATTAACTAAGAAGTTGGCATGTTCATATAGCCTTCCACATTACATCGATTACATTATTTAGAAGGAGCGAACGTTTTTCTAATTAATTTTCCGTAGATGTATCGCAATGGAATCTCTTTACTAGGAACCTGGTATGAAGGGAGCATTTATACATCTTTTCAAGTGACCGAATAACGCCAGAGTCTTTCCTTTATTTGTTTGGGAATCCATGAAATCTAAGGCATATAATTTCGCAAACATAAAAGTTCCTTGCAATTGAATAATCACAAATTGTATTTTGCTTCAGCAGGAGAACATGAAAATGACCCACACAAATTTAGAACCAGATTTTATAGAAGTGTCAAACGTTTCTCGAGACGGACTCAACTATGATTTTTACGATCTTCAGTTGCTTCAGTTGAAACGGCACTGCTCAAAATAAGCTGTTTCCAACGTATTTTATATAATTTGTCCAAATTATAATAAATTCGGATTTCTTAAGAATGTGATTTTGTTCTGTCAATAGCAGGCTATGTACTAATACCAGGATTCTTACTAGTATTACCTATTTTCACATTCATGTCTTCAATTGGTATATATGCAACAACAGCAAGTCTACGCAATAGTGTCGTCCAGTATCATCAGCAGCATATAAAACACACACCCTTAGATGCTATTTAAAATAATGGTAGATTAAACCTAAATTTGGTGGGAAAATTGATAGTTGAACTAGGCTAGTAGGTGTCTTGGGATATTAACTTAAAATTATAATTTATATAGGAAATTTTGCATAATTTTTTAGATAATACCGTAGTAGAACCCGGTTAATTCGTCACCTATGAGCCTGAGGGCAAGGAAGTTCGGATACACTGACCCAGTGTCAACAGCAACCTAACATTACAGTGCTCCTAATGTTTCATCAACACGTACATACATCCAAAGACATTCCACATTCTGCGTCATGGTTGGATTATGCGAGAAGTCGAAGCATTGTAGGCCAGATTACTGCGGGTCTACTGTAACCTATTTCTATATTTACACGTAAAATTAATTTCTACCATCTTTTCCATTAAGAATATATATCCTTGACATTTTTATGCTCTTAATTCACATTTCTGACAATGCCCTTATATCGTTACTACCAATGACCATATAGCGTGTTGTTTTTTATGGTTAATAACAGTGCGATGTTCTAGTTTTATGTATTATATTAGAGGTAAATTTTAAGTTAAGAAGAGATTCGTACGTTTACAGTAAGCTTTTCAAACAATCCATTAGTATCTACTTTAAAATCATCTACACTTATCTTAGACTGTACGTTATATAAAAAATGTTTTTTGAAGGGATTCACTACATCTAAAATATATGTTACTTGAGTGACCGTTTTGAAGTTATTGGATTATAAGATTCTATACCAAATACATTTATTCTAAATACACTTCGCAAATTCAGAAAACGACAGATATATATTTATATTGAGAACTTATATATCTTTTTTATGAAAGGAAGATGACCCTCAATATTACACCTGCCCACACCATCAAAATCATTTCTCCATACTGTTCGAGCTGAATGGACTGAATCTTGTACTTGTGTGCAACAGATATAGATACTTTAGGAGATGCAGTTATTGTCAAGACTAAAGCAGGACTCATCAGAGAACGTTGAATACTTAAGGTGTGTTTTACTTAGTGCGATCGCAAAGATCAGTCGTTGATTACTAGTTCAAATGGGGCTGCTTTCATCCGAGTGACTGACGATTAATCGTTGGCTCTGAAAAGTCGTACGATTGAGGGTGTGGATATAATCGCAGTCGTGGACGATTATGAACCTCAAGAACCTTCTATTAAATACTTGTTTCAGTATATATATATATATATATATATATATATATCAGTAAAATAGGTTTTGAGACTAGGTCTTTCGGGGGAGCGGTTGAAATGCCCCCGAAAACATGCCTGAAAGAAACTGAGACCACAGAGGTGGTTACGAACCAAAACTTAATCCCAAGAACTTGCAATTGCAATATTAGACTAGTAAATGCGAACATTGCCAGCAGGTACTAACCTCAATGTGTTGATATTATTTTCTTCAGGCGTCACTGAGTACAGGTGCCTGTTATACGATTTTAAATCCTATCGCACCAGTTCAACCAAAAAGCCGAACTGTAGTACAGAAAGGCAAAAAATAGGCAAACTTTCTATTATCTTCAAGGAAATAGTTTTCAATCATCTTATGATATAATCCCTCTTCATTCCCCACTCTAAATATGAGATTATTTTACATAGTTTCTCCCCGTACATTTTGAATATTATTTCATCGTCTTCTACCGCCTCAAGCAGAAGGTATTTCACCAGTCATTACTTTTTATGATCATTTTACTCAATGCTATTTTTAGGATACCACCTTTCTGGGATACTTCGACTGAAACATCTATTAGACGCAAACGCACCGAGCAAAACAGTACCAACGATTGATCGTTGCACGACTGATAGTTGACGATCACTGCATTAAAACATACACGATCAATCGACCGAGCAAAACGCATCTTTAGATTGCTCCTGGCCTATACATAATGCTCTGCACTCTCGTCTACCAGCTCTGCTGTCAACTGTTCAACAAAATTTGTCGTAACTCCTGTTAGGCATACAGTTGCAGGTCATATAGACGTTTATATGCAGTACGCCTCACTACAGTAATATTTTTTACTGAAAGGTTTTCAGCAAGCTCCTCTATTGTGCTTTGCTTGTAATATCCGCGATAGAAAAATCGGGGTTGTCTTCGGAGTTCTGATAAGAATTCGAAGACTTAACTATCGGCTTACATGTCCACTTTCTAGAAATGGAATCATCAATTGGATATGGCAATAGTAGGAATGTGCATCATATTAGATATTCATTTTTGGTACCAAGGATTTCTGTTGTAGGTGACCAAGAAATCTACTTTTCATTTTCTCGCCAGGAAGAGTTCGCTTTGCTACGACGATTCCACGACAAAAGACCAAATGTAAAAAAGGCGAACGATAAAAGAGCGACTTAAGAAAATCAACTGAAAATAGGAGGACTAACACAACGACAGACCTACAAAATGAGCGACTATTGAAAGGGTGAATGCCAAAAGGGCTAATGATAAAGAGCAAAGGCAAAAAGAGCGACTACCGAAAGGGTGAATGCCAAAAGAGCGAGTAACAAGAAAGGGGAATGACATATTTTGGTCATATGGTGATTTGCTAAACTCAGTAGGTAATAAACAAACTGCAATTTTGCTTTCGCACGATCTTTTAAACTTTAATTACATTCTGTTGCACTCTAAAAAATGCTTGGGTTACAGGGACAATACGAGTATTGTCGTTGTTGTGAGCAAATCATCGTTGTTGTAACGAACAATGTAGTCATATTTACGATTTGTGACGTGTCGGCAGTTACAATAAATGTTAATTCAGAATTGTTAAGTGAATATTGTTAAATGCACAATATTTTTACCATATTATTAACAATACTAATTTGTTACCGTTGAACAAACAATAAATGATTGTTGATTTAAACAAAGATTAATGTCTTGCGCATGCGTACACCTTTACCACATGTCAAGTTTCGGGATGACAAAAAATATTAGGTCGCCATATTTATCGACACAACAACAGAAAGAATGAAAAGTTACTACAAACACATGAACTTTATGATGAGTTCTGCATGATAATTGTGTTGATGCAGAACATAATAACATAAATATTTAAATCTGTGAAGAAATTTACACATGTTTCTATTACCGTTGTGCAAATGTGTATTTGTACTGTTTATAGTTGTGGTCAACTGTGAAGAAATTTACACGTTTCTATTACCGTTGTGCAAATGTGTATCTGTACTGTTTATAGTTGTGGTCAACAGATGACACCGCTCTTAAGAGAGAAAAACATAGGCACTGTACGTTTATTGTTTTTATACAATCGGGTTATACTTTGTCGAAATAAACGTATTGTTCTTCTTTCTATACATTGATATATGTTTAACGAATTTGTATACAAATTTTTGAATGAATGCCACATGAATACTTATACTTTACACATACTAGTGTGAGTCGTATGTCACAAGTAATTGTAGAGGGATTCGCCTAAAACTGAAGTTAACACTTAAGGCGAACCTTGCAGTTCAAGCCTACCGGCGAAAACGTTTTTATTGATTTGCGGTGATGATATTTTCACTGCAAAATGTTGTAAAACTTACAATACCAATAGGAATAAAGCTACTACATTTCGGACGGATGTACACGTATTTTAAGCTGTTGAGAACAACCAACACAGTATCGTAACGTTTAGGTAGAATCAAATAGATACACGAGATTTGTGACTTTTGCCCATCATCAGTTTTATTACCAAATAAATATAAGTCTAATAAGTTAATAAAAATAGCGTCCCGTACCAGGGTATTTTATAGTAATTAATGAGTTATTGAATAACTCTTTTATGGCTTCTTCTTCTCGGGTAATATGCTCCGTAGAAGAGAGCTAGGATAGGTGTCGCACCAGCCCGTCAGCTAACTGTGTACGAAAAGGAAGACACTAGTCAAACTGCTTACTGTTTGTCTAAGAATGTTAAATGCCGACAGCTAACTGTACACAATTTAGAGTTAGGTAGCACACCCGCCCGACAGCTAACTGTGTGTGCAGAAAGGGTATCATACCAGCCCTACAGCTAACTGTGTTTGCAGGTTAGGAAGAGCACACCAGGCCGATTGCTAACTGTGTGTGCAGGGTTAGATGGAGTATAGCATCCCGACTGCTATCTGTATATGACGGAGAGAGGTGATGACCGAGGCAAGTAATAAATTATAAGTTTGCGTCGTGGTTTTATAGCCCTTCTTTGGTGTGGCCATCGAAGCTCCTCTTTGTGGCTCCTTCTGTTGATTCTCTGATGAAACTGATGTCGTCGTCTGCTTGTTTACATTGCACTGTTTATTTACAATTGATAATTTGTTCTACACATATTTGTTTATTCGTAGTACTCACGCTACTTCAATGTTTACTCTGCGAATATGAGACGACTCGTGCTCAAGCACGTGGAACATTACAAGTTCTCCCACCCTTCGTCTTTAAATATATTGCGACAAACTATTTGGGGAAGAATATTATCAATTTTTCACTGTCGTAATAATTTTCAATTTTAACTTTAAACCTATCGCATTTTACACTTGAAAAATATATATACTTGTTAGGTAGACATAATTACTGCTCTATGTTGAGATTAACACTAGTTCACTAGGGTATAAATAACGGTAGTCTCACTAATCCAAGCAGATTCAGTCTTAGTCGACGTCATTATCCTCAAGGTAGTAAGTTGCATTCGTTTATTTAATACTTATATATAAGATCACTAATCGTTACCAGTTTTTCTGCGTTATCGGCGTTAGTGTCCCGTTGTATTGTAGTTGAGAACTTATTTTCAGTTTCCGTACTGCAGTTGTTGGTTCTACTGGGAATGTCTATGCTTGTGTCCAGTGGTATATTGTCCGTGAAAATTTCACTAGTTGTCATAACTGTCTTGTAAATTTGGCACAATGAATAGATTATGATTATTTTTATTAATATGGCCAGTATAATAAGCACGATCACAGTTTCTAGTACAGGCATTGTCTATGGAATAAATAATTGGCCATCTTATTAGGTTTGGGACTTTTTAAGCGATGGTATGTATATCATAAAATAGCTATTATTAAGAACAAAACTAGTAGTAAAATTACTATTGCCATTGTTGACCACAGTAGGAAGGCATTAATATGTAGTTCGGATAATTTACTAGGCAAGATATTTTTCTCATGATCATTAATGTTTGTAGGAAATTTATTGATGTTTGCAAAGTTTGTAAATTTAAGGTAAAGCTCAGAGATAATGTTTCGTTAAAATGAATATATTCGACTTCCAAATCGGTCCTTTACCTAGTTGGTACATTTAAATTATCTGTTGTAATTCATTCAAATTCCTGGTACTTAAAAAAAATAATACGTGTGAAAAGAAACCTCAGCCAGCGGCTATGCGAGTAGGAAAGGCTGAATTCCAGCTCAAAGTTGTACTTCTTTGCTAATTGTTTGATTGCATCACTCAATTGTACTGGTCAAGAATCTAGTTTTACAGATTTGGGAGCGCCAAAAAAGAGTATTAGGTGATTTTCCTAAAAAAAAATCAGTGACAATTTTCTAGTGTTATTCTAAAAATAACATGAATAAATTTTCTAGTGGCTACTAATGGAATTGGTCCGAGACTAACCTAGATTATCTCCTTAGATATCATGCCTATTGGATGTTCAAGTAATTCGGCTTGTCGTTTCTGTGGCTGGTTTTTGAGAGTCTGCCAAAGGGTACACATACGAACCTTGTATGCCAAAAATGCTTTCATGTCAGAGATATAATATGTAATGCCATTCTGTTGAGTTTATTAAAACCAGCGTGGTCATTAGTAGAATCAAAGTGTATATTATCAAGCCATTGTTGCGCCATCTTTTGAGGAATACATAACTAAGGTATCTGACCATGAGGGGGTGCTTCTCCATTCTGTGAAGAATGACATTTTCCAGAGAGTATTAGAGCTCGTAAAACTGATGTTTTGACTGGTTCAATACCAAGTATAGCGTCAATAATATTAGAAAAGTACCGATCCGTCCTTTGTGCATGTTTGAGTGTTTCTAATGATTAATAATTTCGATGCACAGGTTCGTATCTAAAGCATTTGATTGGAAAGCTATGGTTTCATTTGAACATTCAACAAAATATGTACCTTTTAGTCTTTGCAAACTGTTCATTTAATATGTTTCCTTTTTTTTTTCAATTTCGTCACTTTTTCAATGACTGCTCGCTGTCCTAGTCGACAGAATATGTATACAGATTGTGAAATTCCCTGTTTATGTTCCATTTGAAACATGTAATCAGATAAGAACAATTGAAAGCGTTTAGATTTTCAGACGTTATCTGGGGTAGTTTGTAAATTAAGTAAGCAACGTGAGTCCGTGAAAAGTTTGAATGGCCTATTCAAAAGGTAATATCGAAATTTGCGACATGCGTAAAGTATCGAATAAAGTTCACGAAGCCAGGTGCTAGCTCGTATCTCTGATTTTGATAGTCTGCGACTACAATATGAACCAGCTTTTTTTTCTTTAGTAGCAGGATTGAAGCACGTGATTCAGGATCTTTGGGCTTTTTGTAAAAGTAAATGATGTTCTAATCGAAATGAATTTTGCTCTCTAGTCTTTTCAGAATACGTTGGCCAAAATTGGGAGTATAGTCATTTTCATCTAATATCCTGAAATAATTCGAATATGTTGTATTTCTAATGTAAATTTTATGAGTGCTATACGTTTTAGCTTAATCAATTTATTTGCAATTCCTCTAATATTTGTTTCAAAATAAATTAATTTACAATTCTTTGGGAGTCGTTGTTTAGCCCAATAACTGATTGACAATGCTGTATCAATAAATACTGATAGTGTATTATCTTCACTTTGATCATTATCATGGATCTATTTTCGTCTGTATCATAAGCAATTGTTTCTCTACGTTGTGTTGAAACTTTCGGTCTAGAATATATATTGGAAATGGATAGATCTGTTGTAAAGCCTTTATTTGCTTGGTTACTTCCTTTGTTGGTACTTGAAGCAGAGTGTGAGGAATGTTGTGTTGGACATTAAATTTTGATTAATTTGTGTGTGAAAATTTGGTGTTTGTTGACTCAAAATTAAAAAATTTGGTTTACTAGGATTTTGAATTGTGGAATTTGTCATAGGTTCGCCTTGTTGACTACTGTCGGCCAATGCATATAATGCTAGTGATTTTTCTACAAATTCTCTTTTTTGAGTAATTCGGTTGATTTTTCTAATACGTGATACGTTTCTGAAGATCCCTTACTGAAGTATGAGTTTCCAAAGCAATGTTCTTTAAAATATGACGTTGTAGTCCAATTCTGAGAAAATGGATTTTCTCCTCTTCACTAACATCTGAAAGATTATGCCTAATAGCCCTTAGTTTTCTGATGAAGTATGCATCGTTGGGTTCGTCATGTCCTTGCTGTATCAAATTAATTTCCATCCCCGAACTATAGTGTGGAATATTAGGTCTGATAAGGCTCATTAATTTATCTTTCAACTTATTATGTCATCTCGGCCGTTACATTTTGAGACTGAAGTTAAATTACTATGTCCAATGCGGTATCATGCAGGTACATCGGCAAGACTTGTTTCATTTTATCGTCATTCCACGATTGAAATCTTGCCATATGTTTGTATAGCATAAAAAAACTATCCGGGTCCTCGTTCATACGACCGGAAAACGTAGTTAAATGTGGCAAATGAAAAGACGTATTAATCGCCAGTGTTTCGCCTTCGTTAAATGTTTCGATTCCAATATCTGAACCTTGGTTTCCCTTCCTACTGCCTGGCCTAGTAATTAAATAACATTTATCTTATTTTTTCTATCATAGCGACAGTATTTTACAGTTCATGCCTAATAAATGTCTTTAGTAGCAAAAGAAACCACTTGACAGCTACGTTTTCAGTCCTGATATTTTCGCGCTATTTACTGGTATCAAGGCTTTGGCACACTTTAAACCGTTTTATTTAATTGTCCACTAATAATTTTGCACTTAATTAGTGGAATCGGCGCAATCCGCCAAGCAATGTTCTGCTAGTTTCAGTGTGACGTGTAAGTAGAGTCAAATAGATACATGAGATTTGTGGCATTTGCCCATCACCAGTTTTACTACAAAATAAATACAAGTCCAATAAATTAATAAGAATGCCACATGAATAGTTATTCTTTGCAGATATTTGTGTCAATCGTATGTTACAAGTAATACGCCTATAACTTTACACTTCTAAAAGGCGAACCTTGCAGTTCAAGCCTACCGCCTTGATAATGGGGATAAAGCTACTACATTTCGGGTGGATGTATTGTAAATTCAACAATAAAATATTATTGGTTCGCGTATTTTAAGCTGTTCAGAACAACCAACACAGTATCGTAACGTTTTGCTGGTTTCAGCGTGACGTTTAGGTAGAATCAAATTGATACACGGGATTTGTGGCTTTTGCCCATCACCAGTTTTATTACAAAATAAATATAAGTTTAACAAGTAAATAAAAATAGCATCCCGTGGGAGGAAATTTTACAGTCATTGATGAGTTATGGTATAACATTTTATGGCTTCTTCTCGGGTGATATGCCTCGGAGAAGGGAGCTAGGATATGTGTCGCTCCAGTCCGTAAGCTAACTGTGTGCGAAAAGAAAGACACCAGCCCGACTAGTAATTGCGCACGAGGATTAGAAGGAGTGTACCAGCCCGACTACTAACTCTGTAAGAGGGAGAAGGTAGAAGAGACAGGGGAGGATTGTGGCTCCTACTGTTGATTCCCTGATGAAACTGATCTCGTCGTCTACTTGTTTACATTGCACTGTTTATTTACATTGCATAACTTGTTCAACACATATTTGTTTATTCGTAGTACTCACGCTACTAAAATGTTTATGCTGTGAGTATGAGATGACTGGTACTGAAGCACGTGAAAATTTACAGTATTGTTAAATTAACAAAACACACTTAACAATATTGTATCTGCAACCTTAAAAAATGCTGGTTCCAAAATAACCACACGTTATGGTCCAGTTGACCATAATATCTTTTATCTAGTATAGTTTTGAGGGTGTGGTTAAATCCATTCTCCCATGCGACTGATTTACATTTTATTTAAATTCACTGCTACTTAACTGTAGTAAAATAGTTAATTTCTCAAGAGTTTGTGTCATCAACTGTTCACCTCAGCCCGCATCTTAATAGAGCGAGTCCTGGTTTGGTGTAGGATAAGTTATAATTACTAAAACAATTGTGTTTTTTTTTTTCTAAAATGACATTTCTAATATAGAGACGTTTGATTAAGTTTTCTATTGTAATTAATTACGGTGAGTAGTTTTCACTGTATCAGACTCTGCTCGGGATAGAGTACAAGGGTTAGTTATCACGAATGGATATACTTGAAAAACTAATAAATCGTAAGGAAGCTTTCAATAATACTAAAACGTAAATGTAGTTTAGTTTAACGCCGGCTAGTAATCAACAGTGTTAGAATAATATTATTATTTTCCGTTTCAGCTCGAATAATATCCATCATTTCGTAATTTAGATATTTTGCTTATAACATTAGAGAGCGTTATAGATCACTACACCACGTACTAAAAATTCCTTTTGTTATAATTCCTTTTTTGGCTCATGAGCACTTACTTAACTTTTAGGAATATTTCTTCGCAGCCATTACCAACACATTGATTGTGATTTTTTAAAAATAGTTCATACTATTTGCGAACAGAATACGCCATATCCTAAAATGTTAAGAAATGGCTCTTGCTCTAGTAATGCATAACGCTGTCCAATAATTGAATCATGCTCAATGTAATTGAAATCGTAAACAATGGAGAGTGTAGTAGCTTTGTGTCCTCCCGAACGTCTGTATTTTAGGCAATAGGCATTTTAATGAATACGAAGTTCTTTTCATATTAAGGTTGCACCACATAGAAATAGTAGCTAAGTTCAGCTAAGTCTATTCACATTACATAACAGTGGTCAGCCAGTTTAATTCTTTATGAAATGGTACATTTCTTACTGATATTTTCTTGTTTGTTGCTAGCTTAACGCGTTGTTTAAAGTGTAGCATAAGGATTAATGCTAGTGTGAAAGAGCGCTGCTGCAATTTTGAATTGAATCTTATTTCGGCTATAAATTAAAAATTTAGTTTTGTACAAACTCATTCGTTCACCCGAAACATCATATTGGATAATAATTAGCATTTTGTTGTCCAGGAATACGTTTCATTAAGTTCAGTTTAAAAGTATGATGTGCATTTACCGGCAGATAGCCACGATTTTTCTCTACAATCGAACGATTTTAGTCTTTTCTTGTGAACTGCGGTTAACTACGTTCACGTCTAGTGTTGCCACCTCAATATTGTAAAGAGGGACGCTAACTTCGGTGACAATACGTCCCGAATTTTCCGAGACAGTCCTCAATTTTAGGTCTTTGTTCTGGTGTCCCGAAAAAATAGATTAAATGTCCCGAATTTCATGGATTAATCTTCATCAACTATAATGTGTTAATCTTAAACAACATAAGTGTGAAGATTTAGAACAGAGTTGGATACTATTTGAAAATACTTTATTATCTGTATCACTCAACGATGTTGAACGAGCGGTGTCTACTCCTATGTACTTCTTACCTCACTGACAATCACTTCGCAGTGCGAGGTAAACTTAAACTAATTAAAACACTGAGATGATTAGCGGGTCTCAAGGACCTAAACCGCGAGAAATAACCGTCCCAAACTTAGAGAAAATGTGTGAATTCGTCCAGTCATTTCTTGGTATAAATGCGTATGTAGGGAGACCATTTTCAATACTTTCTGGGGATTAGGCAAGCAATCATTGACAATCGAATGTACGAAAATCATGTTAATTATTCAAATGAAAAATTCCGAGTTTTGTTCAGAAATGTATCAAACAATTGAAAAGAAGTAAGTGCTAACAGACAGGTAACTTGTCTTAAGAGAAGTATGATTGGTTCAAACTATCGACGTTGACAACTTCAGGAGAACTGCAATGGTCATTTGTCCAATTTTCGTAAGGTTTTTATTTCAAAGTTACCTTAGTTTACAACCTAATTCACTATATCTTTTAATTGATATATTCTTTGTGTAAATATCATTATGAAAATATTATAGAACTGTTTTTGGCAGTTCTTTGTTTTATTTAAACCAAATATTCACAAGAAGGAAGTTAAAATTATGGAAAATAAAATTGTTTTCGTGTAAAGTATATGTGTAAGGTTGATTTATTATAATTTGAAACCTTTTAGAAATAGAATTGAAAAATAGTTATTATAATCTTATACTAATTATTCTGACAAAACTTGACTTCTAAAATTCAAGGGAAATGATCATAGTTTCAGTGATCAAAATTCCTACTGATTTTAAAGTTCTAATTTGGTGCTATTTTTAATTTTATTTTTAAAGTCAATACAAAGTTTAATAAACCGCAGCGTTTAAGCTAACTTTATGGTCTGAATAAGAATCTTCTTCTTCAGTCGACTCTCAAACTACCTACAAATGTGGGCTGAAGGTATTTTTAGATCCTGAGAAGACTAGTGCCGAATTTTGACAGAAAATAAGTTCACCGCAACGTTAAGAATCCATTTAGAGTTAGTTTATCTCAAAATTATTAGTAATTAATTGTTGTTTAATGGTAAAATCGTGTGCTCTTAAGAAACGGGATATGTTAACGACTTTCCAAAATTATTAAAAATTAGGAATACTATGATGGTTGAAATTACTTCAAAGAGGTCAGAATATTTGAATGATAGAAATTATCGAATTGTTTTGTTGCGATACCATATGTAACGATAGTCGTGAAAAACTTCAGTTTATCACTTTGGTATTTTGTGTATTACATTCTTGATAACAACTAATTCGAAATAATAGTAACTTAGATGTATGTAATGATCTTTTCAGCAAATGGAACGTTGAGTAGCAAATGTTAAGTAAAATTGCACTAAATAGTAGTGATAATATAAATCGTAAAGGATGTAGTTCATTCTTCTATATATACTGTATATATATTTTTCAATTTATCATTCTGAATTTAGGTCAGATTATTTATAAGTGTAGCAATCTTGTGTTTCATTTTCTACATAATTTCCCTCCGATCAACACTCCGAGGTACCCACAGTTCAGAAAGATGAAATGAATTGTTCGAAAAGACTGAAACAAACCGGGATCATTACCTGATTTTGAAAAAGAAGGGGTTGAAAAAACCGGAACTTACGCCATGTTGTTCGTCGTGAAACCCTTCTAAATTATTTCTCTACCGTGAGAATATCATTCGGACAGGTGACGTAGTTCAAATGGTAGAGTTGTTACAATCTCACTGCGACATCAACATGCAGTTTGTTGTACAGTTGAGGTAATGCTCTCTGTCGTTTACGTGCAAGAGATAGGATCTAATAACTACTTCTAGAGCACTTGGATGTTACTACTAAAGGCAAGGGTTTTGGATTAAAACTCCGGGCTTTAGTTAACTTTCTGACTAACTGACTGACTACGTTCTCAGTGACTGACTGACTCATCCATATAAATTCACAGGCCAAACTACTGGAGCTAGAAACACCAAATTTTATACGAAGATGTGGGGCTATAAGGAGGTAAAGGAAAATATCCGACATTTTGAAAGTCACCATCTTGGATCCAAAATGGCCGCAAAACCCATTGTTGTATAGAATACAAAGCCTAAATGACTGGGGCTTTTGAAATGAAATTTAGTAAGCAGGTACAGCATCATTATTAGATTACGAAAATGTTACCTTATGTATTCAAAGACGCCATATTGAATACAAAATGGTGGACCCTAATAACCTATTTTCGACACCGTTTGAGCTAGAAACACGAACTTTGGTATGAAGGTACATGATCACAAGTAGTTTAGAAAAACATTGCAACATTTTTAAAAAGTCTCCATCTTGGATTCAAAATGGCCGCCGAAAACA
>JAGDQP010022002.1:2157-31008 GCA_022664845.1 Lepisma saccharinum
TTATTATTATTATTATTATTATTATTATTATTATTATTATTATTATTTCAAGTATCTGTAAGTCATATTCTTACATTTTTAAAGCATGAATACTAATGTAATACATTTCTTAGCCCAAGCAGTGTTGCAAATTTTGAGAGATATAATTGCGTAAGTGTTGCCATAGTCTGAACACACAAAAAGCCAACCGTCTACACATCCTCTGTCTGTACTCCTCATCCTCTGCGGCTAAAATTGTGCATATAGACATTAAATCAAAATATTCTTTCAAAATTAAATTAATCTCATTGCCTATTTTGGGCAGTTCCCTGACAAACAACAGGCGAATTCAGGGATTCTGCAAGACAACCAAAAAGGGGGTCACCCTCACCCTACCTCAATTCCCGAACACAGCAGTCCAAACTTTAAAATATTATGATTAAAAAATTGATAGAAACTCAGGAAAAGACTATCTTACACCACCTCCAAGCTTGTCTGTCCAACCCTCACCCCGTCGACCTCGGTAGTTGTGTGGGCTAAGGCGCTGGGCCGCCGTCCATGAGGTTGGAGGTTCGAATCCTGCTTGGGGCATGGATGTTTGTGTATTTTAAACTGAATTGCACTCATATCATTGAGACGGCTCAAAGTCCATGGTTACTAAAATGGCCCATTGATAAAATAAAGTTTTACCCCCATCCCCAAACGAAAATATTAGCAGAATCCCTGAGCAAGTTAATTACAATAAAGCACTAATGAAGAAGATTGAGTGAAGTAATAAAAAATAATAATAATTTGTTAACCGAAATCGTGTCCTGGAAGATCCGAGGACAAGAACTAAACCTTATGCTTTCCCCCAATTAAGTTGTAGATAAAGGTTTTTTTTTAAGGTATTCTTTACACTTATATTTTAAATAGATGGTAGCCTAAATTTGATGTAAATTTCTTTATTATTAATCTTACTTTCCTACAGCACTTGCGGAATGACATTTCGGGGCCGTGAATTTAAAAAAATCATTCTTTTTTAAGACCTTAATGAAGATCTGTAGTGAATTATGCGAAGTGATTTTATCAAAAAAAGTACATACAGTATTACGGTGGGACAAGTACTTCTTTCAGAATATTACTTTCTATTATTCGATGCAGCTCTTCATTGAGCTCTCAAAGCGAATTCACTTCTTTTAAACAAAAAATAGACAGGAAAGATTTGGGCTTGTTTGCTCCTCATTTAGGCTTAAGAGAAACCAAAATGTCAATCACTGATTCAGGACTAATTTTTTATGCTCAGTAACGTAGGATGGCAACACTGACAACGTGATCTGTTACAAGTTGGAGACTTATAGCCTACATTTTTTTATGGTGTTGATGCCTCCAACTGTATGCGAGCAAGTTGGAAAAAATAATTTTAAAATTACTGTAGTTAGTAACACTGACAACATTGGTGCTTGGGCTCGGGGACACCCATAGTGTTTTTTCATTACTATTATTGTATCGAATAATGTTGCTTAATTCAAGTTTGCTGCCGATACGTTCAACGGTATGGGCACAATTTGAAAAATTGAATTTAAGAATAGATTGGCAACGCTGACAACTGCAGTGATCGGGACTACCTCTACGACCTGTCCCAGTATCTAATGCACATGTATCTAAAATCTCGTATAAATCAATGAACGCGTGTATATTTGTGTAAGCAACAGACATACAAACTCTCATTTTATCTATATAGGTGAGAATTTGCAAAATAATTTTAGGCAAGTTAACAATTATTAAAATTTCATTTACGCGTGGAACACCTCTTAAATCCGCTACTCATCAGAGAAATGGCATTCTAAGAAAATACATCTTCAGAACAAAGGGATACTAAAGGTAATGAGGAAGTCCTTGCTTCTAAGTACCATCCGAGCATTCGCGACACACAGTTATCAACGGCAAAGTAAAGATAGGAACAGAGATTTATTTCGTGTGCCTGCTGGATGTCATATAAAACAAAAATCACCCATACATTAAAATGTAACTAGGTTTCGGTGATACGTCAAGTTCATGGAATACAGAAAAACAGCTTAGAAATGAAACGATAGCATTAAAGAGCGTGTGCCATTCTCTCTCTCTCTCTCTCTTTCTTTCTCTTTCTTCTGAGAACGTGCGTTATCAGCGAAAGTTAACCATGATGCTTTTGATAGTCTTGTATTTCATTTTTGTATTCATTTTTGCTTCTATTCATGCACACATAATAAGCCTTTATTCCTGCTTTTATTTTATAGTTAATATATCAGCGTTCTGTGTTGATATTCTATAATGAGTATCCGTCTCTCCCGCTCTCTCTCTCTCTCTCTCTCTCTATGTATGTGTTTGTGTATGTGAAATAGAGAGAGAGAGACAGAGAATTTGGCCAGCCAAAACGCAACAAATCGATTTCCCAACCTAATTAGCTCCATTCACAAAATGACATTCTCAAATTGGTTCATTGGTCACCCTCTAACTAAACTAAGAACTAAATTTAATTAAGGATACGCCCACTCACGCTAGTTATTCATTGAATTTCGATATCCAATATGCTATAGGAGCGCGTTGGAAGACAAGATTCTCTTAATTGTTTCAAAAGCTTTGAATGAGGTGCTATACTGCATCTTTAAAATTAGCTTCCTTTTGCCTCAAGGATACTTCTGAGTTTTTTTGTTTCATTTTGGACAAAGATGAATCAAAAACAAATGATTTCTTTTAATATTTTCTTTTTTTATTGTTTAATATTTTATATAGAAATTTCGAGGCTTTTCTGTTTGAAGATCACTTCTAGACGAAGAGTCTTGAGGTGTGTAAACAGTTTACTGTATACAGTTTCAGAACTACTTTTATATTCACTGATAACGTATCAGGATTTTCCTTATTTCACGTGCATGATCCTGCTCTTAAGAAGATCTGGGTGCCAAAGTTGATTTTCGTCACTTTACTTTTGTCTGCGATGTCCTTCTAAGAAGAAAATAATGAGAGGACCTTCGTCACTACCCGCGTCCCTAACCTTGTTAAATATTTATTTTCAACGTCAGAATTTCTTGGAATTTCCATTGTGCAATGTCTCCTCTTTGTTTTAACTTATATTTATGAGCAAAAGAAGATACTATGTCCTAAGCTCGCTACACATTTGAGAGATTACATTACGTGGGGAGTACTCTTCCTGGAAAGGTAGCGGCCAAGGCTTTTGTCTTGGTCCCATACCGGCTGTAGGCTAGTGAATCTAAGCAAGACCTGGCAGTATGCAGCCGGACTCGAAGTTCATCAGTGTTGTAAGCCCGCCACCGTAACCACCGAACTATGGGCGCTGGGCCTTCTTTTATTCTATTACTACCACAGCTGACAGCGGGTCACTTTTGTTAACCCGACCTGACCCAAACATAGGTGATCTGGCGACCCGGTCCGATACTTGACCCGAATGATCCGGTCCGGGAAATATAGTTAACTGCGAATTTCGGCGTCATGTTTTTCGTGCTCTGGGGTAACATCTCCGATTGTGGTCACTCCTGAAAGAAACATTGTTCAAACGCAGGAAAAAAAATAAAAATTCTGCTTTGTCCTCCGGGTCACCGAGTCAGGCCAGGTTAGAAGCCTAGACCTGATTCAAACCTTGACCCTAATGACCTGATTGGCTCGTTGACCCGTTCAACTCTGATTACTAAACCAAAGTGGGAGATATACAGTATATATTCATCATTGGGAAAAATCCTTAAACACCGAACAGGATGACACAAAGCCCATTTTATGCTGGAGGAATGATGTCCTTCGGCAAACACTGTATCTGAGACAAGGCTGGAGAAAATATCGACTAGACTTTATAGTCTAGATACTATTCCAGCACTGTGAAAGGACGCGTGTTCGAATCTGGGGACAACCATCCAAACTAAGGTATCCGCTGCTTGGTTTTCCTGAGAACCATCAGGCGAATACCGTAAAAGCACATTGACATAAGGCCAGAACTTTTACCATTTCTTCTCCCACCAACAAAACAATAATTACGATTGGTATGTTTAAAATTCGGTAGACATCATCACTATTATAAATTGGGCCACATGAAAGGCTCAACTCTATTTTCGCGTATGAAATACTGGGTATAAAACGCAGTCGCAGTGACGTAATAGCTCCAAAGCAAGGTATAGTAAATGGTAACTATCGATTAAGGTATTTTTGTCGTATAATATAATACTAGCTATATCTGATAAATATTCCTGAACATGACATTAGAATAAAATTTGAAACTTACGTCCATTTCCATTGTATTTCACGGATTTGTGATGATTATTTCGAGCTCACCTGTAAAGAGCAAAAGATAAATGTGTTAATATTTTCCAAAATTGAAACCATTTTCCGTCGCTAAAAACATGCTATATATAAATTTTATTTATGCATTCACTCTTCAATAAATGTTTATAAATTATAACAGCATTGCTTGTCATACAAATCTACGAACCAGGGAATTATTAGCATACAAGATTACTTTAAAAGTCCAACATTGTTAATGGAGACAAAGTGTGTACGGGAGGAAATGTAAAGCGAAGTAACAGTTGCAAATATATACATAATTCAGTTGAAGCTGGCCACACTTAACTACTTTGTCGCTAGCACTATTTAAAAAAAAGTTTCGAAAAATATCAACAGAGGGTGCGAATAGTCGCGAATCTAGTTCCATCTCTCGACTCAGAATCAAATTACGTGCTGGAAGGACAGGTCTTAAATGCGAAAAGTTAGTTATATGGGCCAGGAAATTGAAAGTTTCCAATATTTATTTATTTCAGTAGGCTTTTAAAACAAACTAAAGCATAATACACCGTAAAAAAAAAATAGTACACGTATTTTACAATTTATGTACATAGATTTTTTTTCTGTAATTTTCTTAAATATTGTATCCAAGGATATGAATAGTATTAAAATCATCAAATAATGTGAAAATAAAGTCTTCGTGATCAGGATAGAAATTTCCACGCGTCTCGGAGTTACAGAATACCAAAAACATAGGAAATGAACTTTAGAGGTTTATTTGTCCAATACCAGTAACAGTGGAGCTAATGCGGAATGGTATCATCAAACACTTCAGACCTAACTCTATTTAAACTTGTCTAATGTAAGGATTGTTCAAGGGAATTCCCAAAAATTCTCTGAAGCTGAGAAAGGTGCTAAGGTGGGTCGAAATAAGCATGAATGGGAAGACTTTCCAGCAAGTAATAATAATTCCTTTGCTGCAAGTCCATATCTCAGACTTCCTTCACCGTACGATTTTCTTTCATGTACGCGGTTGCATAACAAACAGGACTAAGAACTAGAGACATTCAACGAACTTTTGGTTTATTTGTTACAAGTGAGAGAGAAGAATGTCTTGCCCTGTTAAATAGCTGTGATTACGTGTGTCATATTTAATCACACGGAATGTCATCTTACTCATGATCATTTCGACGTACCTTTATATTAGAGAGTCACTTACTGCAAATCCCATACTTCTTTTGCGGAGTCCCTTGCAGACCCACTGCAGAATTTTGGAATACTTAGCAGGTTTATACTATTTAATGACACCATCTCTCATTATCTCTACTTTTAATGGTAATAGAAGTGTCAAGCTCTTAAGTTCATTTTCCCACGCTTTCAATTGCTTGTAGCTCCGAAATCCGGTGGAATTTTCATCCTGATCACTAAGGCTCTTTTTCTTAATTGTTCATGTACTGGTCGGTCGGTCGAGTTGTAGGCGAACAAAAACTAGGATAATATGTATGAGAAATTAAATAAGCTAAAATTGTGTGCTGTTAAAACTAGAACCAACTGAAATTCATACTATCTTTAAAAACTGCTTTTACAGAGGCAAAGATTTTACCTCACAATTTGGCTAAGAAAATATCACGGACGCAAATGGACACATTATTCTGTCTTCACTTTTGCTAAACCGGTCGAAGAACTTGTCACCGAAAATAAATTCTTGAAATCTTTCGCGTAATAAACAGGCCGTGAAACCATTAGTGCAAACAGATTGTCCAGAATACAAATAACACACACATACACATGCACAGCAGTCATTGAGAAAGAGATATACAAGCAATTCTACTAACCCCCGTTCACACTCTCATACATTGGACCCGTTTCATGCTCCACATCTTTTTTTGTCATCAAAGAAAGAATAGATTCTCTTTGTTCATTTATGGATTTGAACTATGTGGAAGAGGCGGAAGAGAAAGAACCCCCTTACCCATACACTCACACACACACACGAAGAGAAAACTCTATCAAACCTGGACTCCATACTACGTGTCTTAGAAGTTATAAAGGAAACCTCCCGACGGCCATTTCTGTACATGGGACCTCACTTTGCAATATTGCTTCAGTTTCCTCCTTAAAAAAGAAGGAAAAAGAGTAAAAAAAAAACCATCTTCCGAACTTTCTGCTTGTGGAATTACAGTATCTTTCTCTTTCAAAAAGGTCTTGTTCGTTCTTTCATCGAAAGAAATCAGTGTTGCCAATAGAAGTTATTTAATTATATCTAAACGTGCGAACTCACCCTAGCTGCCACTTACACACGAACAAAAAAATAAATCCAATATTCGTAATGTAAATGTTTCCTTTCAGGACTAGTTATGTTTTGGGTTCTTCATATCCTTGTATGTATGCAGCAGCGTGGTTCTACAGTATGTCTAGCTGCATACCAAACAGGATAGATCTAGAGATATAAATTATTTTAAGAAAACAGGTCTTCCTTTCGATTTTTCGGAATTGCCACTTCTGAAGCACGGTTTGGAATGGGCATTTATGACCTGCAAACTCCGGAAATGATATCTAAATTTGGGCACTTACCAAATGCATCAAGATTTTCCCCAAAGTGTGGAAAGTGACCGATTTCCAAAGTGGAGTGACATTCTGAGATTAGGTTCATGTGAGGACTAAACCTAAAGACCAACTGGCACATACGATGCATGACTGTGACAGACTACCGCCTACAGCGGCCCACATCAGTGCACTTATTGCAGCAGCTATACGCCCATTCAAACAATCTGCAATTATCTATAAGATGCCCGTCTAGGTGCACCCGTTTCATTGATGATTTTCACTCGCTCCATATTATTGTGGTTCCGTATACGGTTACAGCGGTTTCGAAGATGCCTGGTTGGAGACAAGAAGGGATTCCTGTGACAATTTGTCTAGAGATGAATACAATTTGTCTAGAGATGAGTGATAGTAGAAACCAAGAGAGTCCTGGGGAATGATAACTTGCAGCGTGTACTCAGCCGAGAAATAAGAGGTCCACATTCTTGTGGGGGATGGTCTTTTCGGATACAATGATCAGTCGTCTAGTGTTCGTGGAATACAAGTTTATTGTTGTTTTGTATGTTCAGAACATCACCCAAAACAGTCCTGATGAAAAATGCGTTATCAAAGTGACGTAGGTTATGATGAAGTTGTCAGTGAACTGAGGGAAAGCCACTTCACTAGATTTTGACTGCGTAGAGAGAACACGTCACAGTGAATGCAGAAACAAGCACATGTAGAAGGAACATACCGTAGTGAACGCACAAACTGGGTTGTGTTGATTTATTCTATATCTTCCCTCCCCACCGAACTGCCAAAGATGCCATCTTCCATACCAGAATATGAAAATAGATATGATCTTGCTTCCACCTCTTAGTTCACCTTCATTCTGTATAACACTTTCCCCAACCGTGCACATAAATAAATGCAAATTCTTGCTGCTATAGTCAGACCCAAGCATGTTCTAATAGAACAACGTTGGTCAAAACACAAGTGATAATTATAATAAGTACAGAGATTATCATGACACTATAGCCAGCTAAAATACAGAGAAATCATTGGAGAGGATTGCAAAATTTTTAGAAGCCCTAAATAAATATTTCAGTGCGGCCAAATGTATATTTACCTATCCTTGATGCACTTGAAAGACGTCGTTGTTTTTAAGAGAAGATAAACGTGTCTCTGAAAACTCTGGAAAAAAACACCAATTACTGTACTAAGTTATGAAGAACAAATCACCAATCACGCGTCATCAAATATGCAAAGATTTCCCATCCCTTCTACGTCGACCACACTCCAGTCCAGTCCTCTAATTGCAAGAAAAGTTATGGAGTGGTTACGTTAGTTACATTTTAAAAGGATGAAAGGGAAGAGGGCGATCAAGGAAGATATAATTGATCATGCAGTGACCTGAAATATAGATGCATAAAGACCATAAATAAATTCAGATCAGTTCGATCATACAGAACCAATCGCGACATCTATTTGCCTCAGAATCAGACCAAGAGTGCTTCTATGTGTAAAGAAGCCCTGTTTGAGAGACAAGGAACTCTGCAATGGTGCTGAATGGATTGACTGTATGACCTGTGGTGAATGGTTAGGTGTCACATATTGAGTACAGGAACAACGGGTCATCAATGTGTATGTGAAGAATGGGACGATCTGAACTTTAAACTTTAGATTAAAAATAACAAGCTGTTGTGAGCTATTGCATGTGATTTTTTGTTTAACTGCAGATGGCTACACTGTTTGTATATCATAATTTATTACTACTTTCTTATGTAACGATTCATTTCTAATGACGCAGTCTAATGTAAAAGAATATATGTACAATTACCACTCTTTGTCTCCTAATTGCCTTCTTTTCTTTATATCATGATATTACCAACCATATATCACGATATTACTATAAATTATACAATTACACATATTATTCCAACATTTTATCAACATATATATTCATTATTTTAAAATAGTTTCATTGTTTGGTAGTGTAATAAATTATCATTAAAGTGTGCAAGTTTTATTCGCTTGTTTCTTCAACAAAGATATCCTGAAATTTTATCACGATATTACCAACCTTTAGACATCGTCTTTCCTAGAAGAATTGTTAACGCTATCTTTCTCTCTGTCTCTCAGCAAAAGCATGCAAAAGCTTTCAAAATAAGACACCATAGTTTCAGAATGTATTTCGTAATTTTTAATTTAACATATTTTTTTTCTATGCACTATACAAAAATAATACATTTGACGCTTTTTGTATTTTTCTTAATTTTGTTTAGAGGTGGGAGGATCCGGATCCAGAAGGGACCGTGAACCGGATCATGAAGGAACCGAGAACCGAATCCTAAAGAAACCGGTACTGAAGGAACCGGATACCCAGTTCCAAGATCCGGTTACCCGTTTCAAAGATCAAGATCTGAGTACCTTGTTTCAAGATCCGATTCCGGATCCTCGGTTCAAACATTCGGATTCCGGTACACGGTTTCAAGATCCAGATCCAGGTACTCGCTTCCAAGATCCGAATCTGGGTACCCGGTTCCAATATTATCCGTTAGGTTCCTGATAAGCCGGATCCATGTGCCCATTCCTAGTTTTGTTATACGTAAGGGTAAACAACGTGTATAAGAAGTGTTAGTATTTTTTCTGAAGGTGAAGTTCGAAAGATTCTTGCGAACTTAGGGTTAAAAAAACATTTCACTGCATATATTTTGGCACAAAAAGTTCTGGTAAACTCTGCCTGACTCATTTTTTGCATAGAATAATTTTCGCAATCCATAGCTAGAAAAGTTACGAATTTGGTGACGTGTTCCTTGAAACTCAGTCTGTTAAAGCAATATACAAGCAAGATGACCCGAGTTCTATCCCCAGTCCTGTCAACTTTTGAACTTCCTTTTTTGGCATACCAAAAAAAAGTTATTGATAAATTCAAATTTGTGTAAAAAAAAGTATACATTTACACACACAAAAAGTTTTTTTCTTCAATGATATTTTATAGTGCACTGGCAATACTGGATAAAAAATGATGAAAGTCAGGTTAAAAAAAAAACGAGAAAGAGCAACGGGAGCAAACATCATCTCATAGCTTCAATCCGCGCTGGAGACCAGCCAAACTTTTACGTGACAAACCAAACACCTCGTGGCGGTAAAGGCTCATGCCTCGAATACAAGAACACTTTCTTTTCATCAGTTCAGTGAAAGAGCGCGCTAGCTAGCTTACTTCGCACGATAAATTCTTTTCTTATATGAAACCCAAACCAAAAGTTTAAAAAAAAGAAAAGAAAAAAGAAATGCACTTATATACTTCATCAACAGATCAAAATCAACGCTCAGTGAAGACAGCATCCACACAGCAAATCAATACTTATTCACCAACACTAGTATTTTTTCCCCTCCCTCTCTCAGAAGAGCGAACTAATATTATGAGTTTCCACACTAGTTTCCATTAACTTGACATACACATCCTGGAAAAATCTGACAAATTGTTTTGGCTTCTCTGAAGAAACTAGAAAAAAAAAAAAAAATGAGTGGAAAAGAATCTGGGAGAGTTAGTGTTAAAAGTTGTTTTTGCAGATTAAATAAAAAATGTAGTTTCGGACGTCAAAACCGCACTTGGGTTATTTGTTATCCGTCTTCTCAATACAACGATGTTTAGACAGTTGATAATAGCGAACTTGTAATAGTACTTAAGAAAAAAAAAGAACACCTCTGTGACCAAAATAGAAAGAGGCTAACTCTCCTCGCTCTGGAAGAAAATAAATCACACGTTGACAGATTTGTTCACTCGAATCGTTGCTTCTTAAAAGGGTTTTCGTATAAGGAGTTGTATATTGAAAGTTTTTTTCTCTTATATAAAAATCACAGAAACAGAATGCTAGTGTCAGTATTTCTATATCAAGTGATCTGTAGAATTACTTATCGATGTTTCAGAAGTTCGTATATGAACGTTCAGGATCATTAATCTTATGTCAGAAAACTTCTAAACGGTGAAACCACGTCTAGAGTTCGAATTGCGAACTAAAGTTTATGGCTAAGGTGCAGAATTATAATTGATGTATACCCACATGTTTTGTCTATGCTACGAAAATCTCTACGTATTACGGAAATTCTTGCTTAAAGAAACTTGTTATATTAGAAAAATTGTCCATTGGCCTTCGGGCTCGGATAGTTGAGTCATACCTTGTTTGAAGGTATCACTCAAGTATTAGTTTGTTGTGACAGAAAAAAATCCTGGAAAAACCTTAGTCATGATGGCCAGTCGCTTGGATCGATCCCAGGACCTTCCGAGTTCGAAGCAAACGCAAGGTTCTTATTTAATTTCACTTTGCTCGTCTGTTTGTAACGCAAGTCAGCTCCTAAATAAAAAATTGTAGAGAGAAACTGTGATTTGGGTCCAGAGACTTCATTATACATTGGCGTATGTAGGGTTTGCACTGTACGCATGTGAGCTGTGTCCCACTCTTCCCCGCTGATGTTATGTATCAAATGCATAAGAGACACAAAAAAAGTTCAGTTCTGGAATGTTAATCGAGTTGGTTAGTTAAGTTAACCAGTAATTTATCCAGACTTATCTACACTTCCCTAAACCCTCAGTGTTAAGTCTATACTCCCCTAAATATAAAATTTTGCAGAAAAATTTACACGTAGGGTGACATTACGTAGATACACCCTTCCCATAGTTTGAAAATCCTAGATAAATTACTAAGGTTGATCAATCTAAAGAATGTACTGAAAGCGGAGACGATATAACACTCGACTGGCATGTCACAAGACACAGATGAACCCGAGACCATTCAATTATATTTTTATTACGTTTCTTTGGTTTTGTTTTATGTTTTCACACATATTCCATTATTTTTTATTATATTTGTTTCGTTTTGTTTTATGTTTACGAATCTATTTCTTTACTTTCCATATGTGTATTGGATTGTCAAATTGTGATTGGATTTTTGGCTTTATTTTGGTTATTCATTACGCCAATTGTTCATCTTTTACCTATAATCAAATTACTTTGCATTTGCATATCATATCATTGCTTTACATAGTGAAGATGTTAACTATATTGTTTCTATACGTAGTGAATGTGCTATCTTTATTTCTTTACCAAATATAAAAGAATCCTCCTCTTCTTTTCCGTGAAGACAAGAAGTCGAAGTAAAGAATACGTTTCTCTAAACTCAGTGGTCACGTGCCCTTTTATGATGTTCCTTTCGGAAACCATTTCAACTACCTTCCGATTTCATTAACAAAAATGAGGTCTGTCTGTCTCTCTCTCCAGCTTTTAGAACACAATGTAAACACCTTACTGATGGAATAATCGGAATGTAGAAAGAAAATCAGATTAGAACCTTCTTTCATTCCTACTTCCTTTTAAAATGTTGTTTTCAAACAGAAAATTTTTCGTTTGGTAAAACTTAACTATTTGCATTTTGCCTATACACATGCACAGCTATTTCAAATTCTGCCTCTCTCGTTGCTTCCAGCTCCCTTCTGTAGCATTTCAATGTGCATTCTACATCTGCAAATTAAATGCAAGCATGTACTCTACTTTTAAAATCTACAGCTATCTGAAATTCTTTCCTACCTAGGAAAAGGGTACCAAAATTAGATTTCCTTTTGGTAAAATTTAAACACAACAAGCAATTCACAGTACCCAAACAGAACCAATGTTTTGCTCTTTCATCATTTGGATATCAAAACCATACTACACCCTTGTTACTACTGCTAAAGCATATTCCGAGGTACCTGTATTCTCGAATACATACCAAAAAAAATACACTAACTTTCAAACCTTCTGGTCGAAACATCACTGCTCCCCATGATTTAATATTTTGGTTCGTTTGTCCAATTCAACTATGACTTTGGGAAGACGTGTCCGGTCTCCAAGTTCATACTAATGATAAGGTAATGTTCTTGTGATAGAGTACCTGAGGTAGAGCTGATAGATACTCGGGTTTTGTCTCTTAGCCCTTGACCAGTTTTATTACAAAAGAAGATAACTTTACAGGTTGTTAAATAGAGCGTCCCGTAGGAAACTAATTACAGAACATAGATGAATAGACGTCGTCTTTTTTGGGTGTTTTCTCCAAAGAAGGGGTTTAGGATAGGATGAGGTGTCGTGGCAGAAGCGAAGCCTTCTGTGAACAGGTAAAAGGAGAGGCGTTGACTACCCAGGAGTAAGTGATACTCTAAAGCTGGTGCATCGTGGTTTTATAGTCTTCTTTGGGCGCGGTCCTCAAGTCCCTCCTTCGACGACTCCAGCTCCCTCTGCATGTTGATGGCAACCCCATCTGTTGCGTCCATGGTGAGTTTGTTCTTGTCGTCTGCTATTGTTTATGTGTCGCTTTACTGTTTGTTGTAGTTGCATCATTTGTCACATGTATGTTTATAAACACTGCTCTTATTTACATAGTGTGCTCATGTGTGTAGATGCACGGACCATTGCAATAATATTAATGAAATTTTACATTGTCTTGTATATCTGTGTATAGCTCTTGCATACAAGACCACTATGCATTCTTCTTTTCCTCCTTCTTCTTCTTATTATTATTATTATTGGCCTATCCAATTCAAAAGAATTTTCATGATAAAATGAAGTTCTTTAATAAAATAACAAAACTAGCTATAAAAGTCACATTTATCCCTATACATCACATACACACACCTTCACACAGAAACAGATGGAAAAGGGCAGCCATTAACACAACTTTTACAGTACAATAATGATCCAAATAATACCACTTTCTCTGCTCAAAACTATGCTACTGCAGTCTCTTTGTTTATTAATCCCTGTTCTTCATTAAGAACTGAGGTTACACCAGCTGATGCAGCAGATGGTAGCACTGAAGCTACCGTTGATCATACAGCGCAATTTCATTAGACTGTCTTTCAAGACTAATGCATGTCAGCACGTGAAAAACAGCCAAAAGTTATGACTACGTAAAAATCTACAAACGTGTAACTTACCTTCAGATAATAACATTTTTACACACTTTTCTTTAATTCAGAAATGGTTCATCATGTCGTGTTAATTTAACTCATTTCCCGACGTCATACAGTGATGAAATATCGCACAGCGACGTAAGTCGGGTGACAATACAATATTCCATTGTTACTTTCATATATTTAGACTATATATATTTTAAAAGTATATGTTAATTTTGTTTAATATAAACTCCTTTATCCTAAAAAATACTAGCCCGTAATGATGTTGCGTTTGACCGATTGCAGAACAATTTAGGACTTGAGTGACAAAATATCAGCAAAAATCTTCTTATCTTAAAACATTTCGTACTAAAATGTAAAAAATAATTTTGTTGATGCATGACTAAAAAGAAAAACATGGGGCGCGCCAAATGAAGAATTTATAAAGTGACTGTATAAATTATGAGAGCACGCCCATGCTTTTCTTTTTAGTCATGCATAAACAAAATTACTTTTTACATGTTAGTACGAATTAAAAGAAAAATATGTTTTTAAAAAGTATTTTATTCTTTTATCTCTACTACTTGTAAGACGCGATAGTGTCTGATATCTTGAGGGCAAATCCAGCAGGCCCATAACTTCTAAACGCCACACTCGAAACAAGGTTGCTCGACACAGGAACAAAAATGTCTGCTTTTTTCTTACGTGTTATTCAAATTGTACTTATATCCAAAATGGATCACCCTACCCTACAGGAGCCGAAACGGGATGAATTGACAGAAGAATGGAGAAGATTGTATCATGGACCCCGCACTACATTAATCCACCCGATATTATAAGAATAATGAAATCACGACTACTTGATGAGCAGGCATGTATCTCTGATAGAGGAAAACGAAGATTCAATGGTGGTTGGGAATTCGGAGAGAAAGAGGCCGTTGGAAAGACCGAGACGTTGTTGGGAGGACAATATTAGAAGGGTCCCTCGACATGTAAGTGTTCGTGATGAATACTAGCTTTATCGTGTCCAGGATAGAAACCAATGGCGAACTTTTATTACTGCAGCGATCAATTTGCGAGTTCCCTAAACCATGACATATTAAAATTAGTTGTTGTTATTATTGTAAAAAAATCAGTAGAATATTATTGTTTTAAGATATCTGCTTCACGGAACCGAGTTTATCAGTATAAATCCTTTCTCCACAAAAATGTGAATAGAATCAAACAAGCATGAGGAGGAAAACACTTCGTAAACAAAAAGCAGCAGCAGCTTTCAATCAGAAAGCGAAATCCATATTCAGAGCTAAAGAAGGAGGAAGAGTCAGGGATACACGGAGATGGGGAGAGAGACAGGAAGAAATGGAACCGCAACGAAATGAAGCAGCAGGAAATTGGGTTCTCCTACTCAGGAATGCAGGTGCAGAGAGGAATTTGGAGGAAGAGAGGTATTCTAACATGGAGATAGGATGAAAACAACGCTGATAGAATGGCCTTTGGAGAATTGGATGGGGATGTTCTTCTCATCTGCTTGTAACGGCAGAAGAAGACGACGAAAGAACATTATAGTGACCGGATTTGCAGTAAAGATTTTTTTTTCTTCTTTTTATTTTCCGACCCTATATCTTCAGCTAGGGGCACTGTGTGGTCGAACCAAGACTATTGGGTCACTGATCTTCCTTCTTTCCAAAAGTCGTAAAGACTCACTGGGAGGCTGTCTCGCTCGTCCATTGCTTCTGGGTGATTCGTCCTTCTTGTAAGTGTTTTTTTTTTTCCTACAAGCATCCGTCTATTCTAATGTTTCTCTCCTCCCCCTCTCAATAGAGAATACCTTCTCAAATGATTCTCCTTGCTGTAGTCTGCATGTATATCTATGTTCCTTAGCCACGTTTTGTTTCAATAAATTTGAGATGGCGAGATGTTAGTTACTTGCTTTCGTTAATACGTTTTCTTTCTTTCTTCTTTATTTCATTCTCGACCTCACATACCCCCATTTTCTTTCTCCTTGGCTACATCTCTGCCTCCCCCGCCCCCTTACTGCTCCCTCTGTATGCTATTTAGTAGGAGCTGCGAGTTGCAATGAACATTTACTATCCCGTCCCTTGAATTCAATTACCAAGTTGTCTTTCTGGATGCTATGTGCGCAGCACGCCGCAGTATTTTATGTGAGAAGGAACATCGTAGTGGTCTCTTCTTTCGGGTGTAGGGTTCTTCTTGTGTTTGTGCGCGTCCAGGAGACTTGTTTGAATTGTTTAAGTGTCATGCTGAAGAAAGATTTACAATACCTATATTCATGACTTGAAGAATCGGTAGGCCCGTCATTAATTTTTCATGAGGCTACTCCAATGTTGATTCTACCACTTATTTTTCTAACTTTAACGAAAAAAAATAATTAAAAAAGGATTTTTTTTAAAGCGCTTTTTAAGATTGACTAAAAAGTAAAAGATAATAAATTTATGAATCGGAAAATAAAAGCATGGGTGCTCTTGCTTACCTTATCATAAAATCATAATATCTAAGAGCACCCACGCTTTTATTTTCCGATTCATAAGATTAATTCAATTTATTATTTTTTTAGTTTTTAGTCAATCTTAAAAAGCGTGTTCTTTTTTTTAAAATCCTTTTTTATTTTATTTTTTTCGTAACCAACTCTTGGTTTATACACCTTTATACCGAACTTCGTTTCTCTAGATCATGGTTTCTCAACGTGGGGGTCGTGGGTTGTGTGAAAGGGGGCCACGAGAAGATTTGAAAAATTTAATTTAACTAGGGTTTTATAATTCAAAACCTATAAATTTCAAAGAATGTAATTTTTTAACTTGTTTTTTTTACAATTACTAAAGGTATTTTCTGAATAGCTTTCCGATAATATAATTAGGACGTTTAGTACCAAATACAGCAAATCAACCGTCATATTTTCAGATAAAAAGCAAATATTACACAAAATTAAAAAAAAAAGTAAAACGTTACGAAAGATTGCACAAGTTTAATAGGTTAGCGCGAAATCTGAGTCTATTTTGATTTAACCAGTTTCAAAATATCCGGTTCAATTTTTTTGTGATACACTTTGTCAAGTCATTTTCAGTCACTTTCTTATCCTAATTAATACCACATTTTTAATATACAGACTCTCCATTAATTCATGTAACTCAGAAACAAACCAGTAAAAGCAAAAGTTTACAAGATATTTCCATGACATTTTCTACAATTGCTCACAAACCCCACTTTCAACACTGTGAAAATAATTTTCCAAAACAAAATTAAACCCACCCTCTTTATGGGAGTTCAAACTAAGACTGAGATCGAGTACAATGTTTTATAGACAAAAACCAGCGTCTGACTTAAATTCTTGGTATTAATTAATAAAATTAGACAGGAAAAAGTGATCCTCTGAATTAACATTGATTTTCCCATAAGCGAGGTTCACTTTTGAGTTTGAATCCCCAAACGGGGGATTAAAATTTAGTTTAGCAAAATTATTTTCACTGTCAAACCTTCAGGGTCTTGTAAGAAACTGTAGAAAATTTCATGAAAATATCTTGAAAACTTTCGTTTTTACTGGTCTATTTCTCAGTTGCACGAATTAATGAACAGTCTATGTGCATTGACGCTTTCAGCAGACTATTTAATACAAAGTGAAATAAAACCGCCTATTACAAACAAAAAAATTACTTTTGGGGGTCGCCGGTCAAAAGGCACTGTAAAAGGGGGTCGCTACATGAAAAAGGTTGAGAAACACTGGTCTAGATTCATTGATTTAAAAAATGCTTTGTCGGCCACTTTGGATTAAAGATGGCGACTTTTTTAACGTTTTGTTATATTATCCTGACTTATGATGGTACACCTTCATTTAACATTTTATTTCTCTAGCTCGAATGGTGTGGAAAATGATATTTGGGAGGCCATTTTGAATCCAGGATGGCGACTTTTTCAAAATGTTGGAATATTTTCCTAAACTACTTATTATGATACACCTTTATGCCAAATTTCTTATCTCTAGCTGAAACAGCGTAGAAAATGAATTTTTGTGTCCGCTATGTTGGATCCAAGATGAAGTCTTTGGAGAAATTTGGTAATAATTTCGTAATCTATTACTGATAATATACCTTCATACCAAATTTCACTTTGCTAGCCCCAGTGGTTTAGGCTGTGTATTATATACAACAATAGGTTTGGCGGCCATTTTGCATCCAAGATGGCGACTTTTTCAACATTTTGTAATATTTTCTTAACCTTCAAACCAAATTTCATTTCTCGAGCGCAAACGGGGTGAAAAATGCATTTTTGTGTCTGTCATTTTGTATCCAAATGGCGTCTTTGGAAACGTTTGGCAATATTTTCGTAATCCATTAGTGATAGTGTACACTTATACCAAATTTCGTTTCTATTGCTCTAGCTGTTTAGGCTGTGTATTATATACAGCATTGGGTTTGGCGGCCATTTTGGATCCAAGATGGTGACTTTTTGAAAATGTCATAAGTTAATATTGCATTGTCATCCAGTTATGAGTTATGTTTAAAGTTGGTTTATAATCGATTGCCAAATTTGTAGTGAACAGACAGACAAGAAAGGGAGTTAATAAAAACGTGTTAAAAAACAAGAAGAAATGGGAGCTTTTTGGAGGTAGTTAGACGAAAAGACATTAAATACGAATTATATACACTAATTACAAATTAAGTTCTAATTTTGAACAAAATATCATATACGCGACGTCATGCCGGTGTTCAGAAGAAGTGCTCCAGGGATGTGTTCGAAATATAATTCACATGGATACTACAAGATCTGCTTGCTCAAGCAAAATCATTAGATTTTAATGGTAGAGAATTGCTCCAACGCACTACATAACGCGGGATATCCATGAAATATACCATTTAGGACCTCAATATAAAATATTCTAGAATATCTGGGAGCTAATGCCGATAACCCTAACATACTTCTGAGAATATTTAGAAGGATATTCTAGGTTTGAATTTTCAGAATGTTCCGAGAACATTCTGATAATACTTTGAAATGATAAACGAAAACGTGTTACTCGTCTTCGTAGAATATAAGGTACCTGGAATATTCTAGGATTTACGCTCGTCCTGGAATCCAGAAATTTTTAAATGTTCTACGCACATATCATAAATATATGATAAGGATAGCTTCATAGAATTACTCGTGGAAGGATTCGGATCCTGAAGGAACCGGGAACCTGATCCTAGAGAAACCGGTTTTGAGGGATCCGGGTACCCCGTTCCAAGAGTCGGATCCTTGGAGCCAAGTTTCGGATCCGGGTACCCGGTTAAAAGATCCGAATACAAATACTAGGTTCCAAGATCCGGTTGTGGGTGGATTCCTGGTTCCAATATTATACGGAACCGAATTCGTGGTAATAAGAGTTCAAATAAATTTCCATATTCTTAGTACATACCGCCTTAGAATATACCCGCACTCTCCTCTTCATTACTGTGTCCTGCTATAACATATTCGAAGAGAAAAGCTACTGCTTAAAAATTATGTTTAAAAAAATCGTATGCAAAGTCAAAAGAAACTGCTTAATTCCTTAATATATATATCACCAAATCTTAACATTTTGTTATTTAGGAAAATGGGATACATAAATACTTAACAAACTTTTGGCTACATTGTGACCTTTTAAGTTGTCTTTAATTTGTTGTACGGCTAAATTTAAATGCTTATAAACACCCACATTTTTTCTCTTTAGGTCCACATAATTTATCCACATTAACTGTTAGCAAAAAGACAAGATCTGGAACGATTTTAAAATCTCTGAACGAATGTTGAACAAGTATCAAATTTATAGCTCTTTCACTCTAACAAAATGTCTGACATAAGAGAACAAATTCTTTCTTTTGATTGTAATTCTTGTCAATATTCAAGCAGAGAAACCTCGAACCCATTTCCTTTTGTATTGGTTTAAATAGGAACTATTGTAAGAATAGAATTTATCGCTGTAAAATTGTCAAGATTACACTCGATGTTTCTCAATGAGTTACAATCCTAACTTTCATTCTAACGCTATAAGAGAAATTTCCAACTAATCCATTCAGTTTAAGAGAAAATCGTTTTTAGAATAGCTCTTTGGCTGGCTGGCATCAGCTTGCCGAAGAGAACAATGGTTAGGGAGAAGGCTTTATGGTAACTTTCTTGCCTATGAATTCAAATAGCTTGTCACTCTCTGGAGAAGAAAGGGAAATTTCTTGTAAGGGAATTATGTTACAATCCCTTTCTCCTCTCTCCTTTCTCCCTTTGCGAATCATTTATGTGAACCGATTATCTTTCCACTTCTTTTTCTAGTTAATTCGTTGTTTTAAATGACAAAACATGGGACATTCAAGAACTAAATGCAGAATCAAATATCATTAATAATAACATTAGTATTGTAGCTACAGCAGCAGATCCTTCAAAACAAACCTAATGTTCTCAATTTTTCCCAGTTTTACTCTTTCCTCCTCCTTCACTTTTCTTTTCTCTTCATCCCTGGTTTTAATTGCATCCTTCACTCTAAAAGATGACTTTTTTTACACTGCAAAAAACTGTACCTATGAGTTGAGGGTAGAAAATGCTAATTTGGTACTCACAATTTTTTAGAGTAAATGGTGAACCCAGAGTTAACTTTAGAGGGGGGGTTCTCTGCCTCCCAATTCTTGGGAAGGAACAGATTCATAGAAACAAAAACGATGGTAAAATGTGAATCCCTGTGCCCGTCACTGATTCTCAAAAATTGGATGTATATTATACCACCTATTTTTCAGAGGCAGTGACGGGTAGTAACTGATTGCATATAGTGGAAGGATACCATGTGAAAAGGTTCTAGTCTCAACAATTTGAAAGCGGGAAGGTAAATGAAGGTCTCTCTCTACATCCAAATCTGAGACCAGTTTCCTCTGTATGCCATTGTTTAGGTGCTATTGTGCCATATTGATTGATTGTGTATAGTGGCAAAAAATACCAGAAGAGAAGGTCTTACCAAATTAAAAACGACCCCAAGGTATCTAAAACCCAAATTTTGAAGTCAGTTTCTCTCTTATCTTCTTTCGTTTAGGCGGTAGTAAGCGTTAGAGTTTGAATACGTAAATACCATATACAGGTAAAATTCCATTATAGACATTTTACTGGATCAGCGATTTTATTTCGTTATAACGAAAATTCGTTTTTATTGCAGAACAAGAAATCGGCGGGGATTTCGAAGAACTTTGTTCCAACGGAAATTTCGTTATAGTGACGTTCGTTGTAAAGGAATATTTTACCTGTATTAAGGTTGTAGCCTTATTAAGAACTGCCTCGTAAATCAAGGTTTATGAAGCAAAATTTGAACTATTTTCCTCAAGCTCCTATTTCACGAGATTTCTGACACACCCTGCATTACAATTCTGCCTTTCTCCTGTTGAACAGAAAAAAAAATACATTAGAAAAACAAAAAAAAATAATATCTTGGGCAGGGTTCGAACCTCCTTAACTTTCCACAATACTTGTCAACAAGCAACGATCTTCAGCACTAGATTTAACCGGCTGGATGGTACTTTGATCTTCAAGCACTAACCTAGATCGTATTACTTTCATCTTAGAAATAAAAACCTCTCGGTCAACGAGTCATAAAATAAAAGAAACAAGTAGTGGTCTTGTCACAAAAAAAAAAAAAGATTCAGCAAAATTTATGTAACAACAAAATGAAAAAACAAAAACAAATTTATCATAGTCAAGCATAAAATACTCGGATAACAGAAATGAATTCTTTTTTTATTCGTAGTAAGATAAGCTAAAAAATATATTAATCCCTTGTGATTACATTGTCAACAAGATTTTTCTTCACCTGCTGAGTGTGATGTCTTGAATGTGTCAGCTGGAAAGAAGTTGTTATACAATGGAGAAATGATGCAACAATATTTTACACATTATTCCTGTCCTCTTTCCTTCTCTGACACACACACACACACTCATACAAGAACGCACATTGGCTTCAGTCACACACTTGCTATGGCACTCCCAGTCCGTTTTTCTCCTACAATAAAAAACATCATGCTGCGTTTCTTTAATCTAAATATGAACCAACAAACTATCGAGGTATGAGTTCAAAGATCTTTCTACGATTACAAGCAAAAAAAAAAAAAAAAAACTCAAACATTGCCCATGTCTCTGTTGTGAATAGTGTTATAGTGTGCTTATTTAGTGATATATTTAGATTTTAAATTTGTAATATATTTTCTATAACTATAAACTATTACGAACTAATTCCGTATTATTGTCACCGGACTCTTCACACCGCTAAAAAAAATAGGAAAGTGCTTTGATATATTCAGTAATGTTTCAGATAAATGTTAGTATTTGGATTAATCCTGGAAAAACACAGAGAGATGCATGCTGGGAATAACTAGGAGAGACAGGAAAACAAATGAATGGATTCGCGCACGAACAAAGGTAGAAATATATAATCAAGACTGTGAAGAAGATGAAGTGGAGATGGGCCGGTCACATAGCTAGACGAACAGATGGACAATAAATATACTAGAATGGATTCCTAGAGAGAAAAAACGACCGAGACGACGTCCAAATGCAAGATGGGTAGATGAAATCAAGCGTTTCTCAGGAGCTACACGGATGAGGATAGCAGCAGACCGACATAATGGAAAGAAAAAGGGGAAGTCTTCTTTCAGCAGTGGATAGAAAATGACTGAATCTTTTTACCTTGCCTTGTCACCAAAGTTTTCTGTTTTAGTAATATGAACATGAGGTCTAAGTGTTATTATTATTATTTTTTAACGTTGTAGACTTTCTTTTCAAACTATTCAGCTTAGGATGTCACTTATAAATGGACGTATTCATCCTGTAAGTTGATTTACAGCGTAAGTCAATTGAAACAAAATTACTTTTTTTTAGATATAAAATTAATTGCGAAGCAATAGAGGGAGGAGCTAAGTATCTTAAGAAATTTATTTACCAAAATAGACCAACTGTGAATTAAGTCCTCAACAAAACTCGTATAATTAGGTTATCTTTACTTCATTTACAAAGTCAACTTAAAAAAAACAACAACTGTGAAAACATGTTTTTCTTAAAACTCTCAGCAAACTTGCATGTCTCTAAATTGCCCTTCTTATACTTTTCGTGTTCTTTTAAGCTCTCTTCCACCCCTTCCCACTCCGGGGAGGTACCTCCCCTCCCATCGTAATCTTTTTGAGCTTTGTTGGTCTCGTTTTGCTCCATTTTTTTTTTTTCACCTCTTCCTTCGGAATAAGTTTTAGCTTTGAAAATTTAAGAAAGAGTAAAAAAAGGAACGAATATAGGTTTAATTTCTTTAAAAATCATTACAGGAAGCTTTAAGTAAAGGATAATGAAAAAAAAAATTCATGATTAAAGAATTTTTTTCTTTTTTTAAAAAAAAAGAACAGGCTAATCACGATAAAAGCAAAGCATACTAGGGGGGGGGGGGGAACCTAGTATTAAGAAAATTTTACTTCTCCTTAGTGAAAAAAAAAGTACAGTGGAAATTCCTGTATATATGCAAAAGGGAAGTGGGATTTTAAGAGAGTTATTTTTACAAGTTTTTTTTCTTTTCAGTCTTCTGAAAGCTCTGTGATATAATTTTAATTACAACCTAAAAAGGGAACAACTGTTGAGGAGAATCAAGAGGATAGAAGTACAGAGAAAACTCTTTTGAGATAAACGCTAATATCTATTTTAATTTCAATTTTCTCACAATCAAAGCAAAAGCTTGAGTGCATTTGAACGTATTCTCGTAGGGTTTTGTGTTTCTTGTGAGGTCGTGATTAGTTTAATATAGTGTTTCTATTTATTATTTTAACATGCTCTAATTTTTTTTTTACTCGTGAGCCCTCAATTTTTCTTTGGTTTCTTTATTATATTTTATATACACAAATTCTCTGAAGAAAGGATACCAATTTGGACCTTATAGCCCTTAACTTGTCTCCGAAACAGGAATCGTAGAATGTAAATAGATTTGTCTTGTGTCTAGGGTAGATTATTTCTTCTGCAACGGAGATCAAGCGAACAACTATTTTCAAGACCAAAGACTGTAGCTATCAGCTTATCCCATAAGTAATGTCGTATTTCTGAACCGTGAGAAAAGAAAGATAGGGCTAACCTACCTGGAACATTACCGTTAGTCAGGAAAATAGTCTCCATCGCGCTCCACAACACTCTGCCACCTGTCAACCAGTTGTTGAATTCCCCACTGAAGGAAGTAACCGGTTTTGGAGGCAAAGAAATGGGTCACTATTCGTCGTACGTCATCCTCATTTTGTAGTGTTTTTTTCTTCGGAAAGTTGGTTCTGCAGGCTGCGCAAAAAGATCGTAGTCTGTTGGTGCAAGATTTGGTGAAAACGGTGGGTGAGGGAGTTTCTCCCAGTCACATTCCTCGATCTTAGCACAGGTCCTTCTTACTGTGTGTGAGCGGACGTTATCACCGTCAATGAGCACACCATTGCGGTTAATCAGAGCAGGACGTTTCTTCAAAAGTGCAGTCCGTAGCCGTTCAAGCTGCTGATAGTAGACATGATGGTCTGGTTATGTGGAAAGAGCTCAAAATGGATTATCCCCCTTAACAAGGGCTTATCTTAAAATTTGGCGAAAAGAAAGTCCCGCAAGCAGGGCTTTCCATTACACTAGATACCCTCAAAAAGGTATATGTTCTCAAAGACGATTAACAACCCTATCAAACCCAAGGAGAGTATACATTTGTATACTCTCCTTGTGTCAAACCAGAATTGTCTACCTACAAAAAGTGGGCATAAAAATAGTATAGTAAAAAGGGTCCTTCAGATATTGTGCTCGTACTTTATATTATTAGCACTCGTTAGAATTTCCGTAATTGACTGGGTAGCGTATAGGGCTTAACTTTAATGTATCAACTGACATTTCTTTTGCTTAATTTTATGTTACTATATTTTGTCCTGGTACTTCGATACGCCGTAATAGATCCTCATAAAGATCTATATAAGTGCTGCTTTTTTGGTCATATCCACGCGCCTTGTTCTATTCGTTTCATGACTTATTTTTAATATTCACTTAACGTAGGCCCTCAAACAGACATTATGTAAACACTCCGGAGACGCTACGCATGAGCTTTTCTCTTGTTCTTGTCCTCATAAAAAATTATCTTTCGCAGAATTTGCCCGCAAACAGGCCACAATATTTACGTACTCTGAAGTGGAAAAAAGGGCTTAATTCTACAAGAAATTCAATCAGCCTTTCTTTTTTGGCATCTGAATTAAATTGACAGGCGCAAGCGAGGATAGAGACAGCCAATAACCAGGCGAAACATTGGCGACCAAATACTTAGAAAATTTCGCTTTGCCTCGTGATACCAAAGAATGTTCAATCACCTTATTTTATAAGGAACGAAATTGTGAACGAATATATTAGCAATTCGACGTACAACGATCGGCGCATTGTTTGACAGATGACAGTGAAATTACATACTGTACTGACCTGCTTCTGCCCACTGACCTCGGACAGCTAACCCACAGACCGAGTAACGATTTAGACTTTTATCTCGAAACTCTTTAACTGAACATAACTACCATCTGATGTTACTGACCAAGAGAAGGGAAAGACACTGGGTTTATATATAAACCCCTCGGGGGAACAAAATGGTAAGCACCATCAGAAAATGTCCACAGCATATTAAAAAAAAAAAAAGAAATACAATTGTGTCTAAATCTTGAAACGTCTGTATACCTGAAAAATAAAAAAGTTTGAGCTCGAAGTTTGAAGATTTAGACACAATTGTATGCAGAGGCGGCGTTTGGGGGTGGCAACTGGGGCAACCGCCCTAGGCCCCGCGCTTAGGGAGGCCCCGCGTTCCGATTTTTCTTACTCAATGATATAAAAGTTGATTTGTAAAAAAAAAGTTTACAAATAAACTAGTTTGTATAGTTTCCATGCGAAATGTAATGTGAAATGGAAATGAATAAAGAAGCAAAGGGAAAAGATGCTCCTTTTTTTTTCATAAGAAACCGTTGTTCATTAAAAAAGAGAATATTTAGTAATAAATTTAGGGTTAGGAAAGAAAGGAAGAAGTGAGAGCAAGCATTTAGGGGGAAGTTGCTTACTGCTTTATCGGCATTAGATATAACATTTCGGCGCTCAGTGATTTTTACTTGTACTTTGGTCCCGTGGGGTCATTATTGCCCTAGACCCCACGCTCACCTAACGCCGCCTCTGATTGTATGTTATTTTTAATATGCTGTGGGAATTTTCTGATGGCGCTTACCATTTTGTTGCCCCGAGGGTTTCATACGTTACCCTCTCAACAGTCTCTGTAACTGATTTCGTTCAAAAAAGCTCTCTTTGTTAAAATTTAAACTGCACAGCGTTTTCTAAAAAAAGGTGAGAAAAGATAGGATCCCAAGCAACGACGCTGTTAACTAACTTTTAGGAAGCTTTAAGAAAAAGGTAAGCAGTTTCAAGCTAGATTCTAAAGAATGTAAAATAAATTAAATTAATTCAAAAAGCATGTATATAAGACACATTGCAATTAAAAGAATATAACACAAAACACAGTACAACCTATAGACTTATATCACACACTCTTGGCCAATACACTCTCACATTCACACATACAATTAAAGAATACAAAGGAGTGACAATTCCCATGTCTCAAACGATAACCAAGAAAAGCAGCACTGTGAACATATTACTAGGGAGAGCAGAATTTCGCGACTAGCGAATTAGCGATAATTTTAAACACTCAAGAAATCATATGTAGTAGATAAATGGTTGAAAATATTTTGTGAAAATGTGCCTTGGAACTCACGAAATGCTCGCAAAATTTGGACATTTTGCTTCCATCTACGAATTCTGAGCTTTATTCAAGAAATTATACAATTTTTTATTCATTCAATTTACGAAAAATAATGAATAAACAATTGAAAAAAAATTTAATTCGTATTCAAAAATATATTATCCGGCTCGCGTAACACGGAGTATGTTAGAATGTAGTACACTGAATCCTCCATAGATGGCAGTAAATTCCGAGAACATTGTCTGCCATCCAGCGATAAAAATACGAACTGCATGATCATTGTTTATGTTAGGCGGTATTCGCGATGCAATGCTATGAGAAGAGTAGTCGTACACGTGAAATATGTCACCGAAAATCTCACTATCGCAGAGAGAAAAGCAATGTGAAGTGATTATTAAAATGTTGATGCTAGTTTTTGCAAATGTGGAGAAAGTATTTGGAAATTTGGAATAAATAAATATATAAGTAGCAGTATTAGTAGATGTTTGTTATTTCAAAAGAAATGCATTTTATCTAGGCTTTTAGTTGCATGCATTAGTGCAAGGTTTATGTCTAAAATTTTAAAACGCAATTGGAAACAATTATTATCATTTTTATCCATTAAAGAAATTAACCCTTGTACTTTTTACAAGAGAAAATGTCACAGAAATTTTTACCTTGCACTCACGATTTTTTAACGTTTTCCTTTAAGAAATGTAAACACCTTTATTCAAGAAATTATACTGTCTCTACATATGTATCACATAGCCAGTTTTACATTATTATTATTATTTTGAATTTTGAATTTATTTATAGCCTTTAGGCATTTATGACTCAGTCCGGGATATGACACAGGAAGTAGTCGACAAGGGCTTAAATTCAAGGCGCTATCCAGGTATTTGCCTGGTGTGACTGAGGAAAACCTTGGAAGAACCTCAGTCAAGATGGTAGGCAGCTGGTATCAAAAGCAGAAATCGGGACGGGCGTAAGCCATAGTGCTGTTACCGCCCATAAAATTCATTTTATCTTATCTTATCAACAGCAGGATCTCCAGAGCCAATACTTTATTAATTCAGCTATTGTCACTCACAGTCAGTTTGTTTTCTGAACTCGACTACATCTTCGAACACCGTGTCCACACAATGTGGCATCAGATATCTAAATAAGCAAACCTCACTGGAGCAAAGTATGTTTCTAGCTCCAGTTACAATCGAAGAGTTATGCACCCATATTCAGAAGCTGTCTAATACTAATTCAGCAGTTCTAAATTAAATTCCGTCTATTGTTATTAAAATGTGTATACATTTAATTGGAGACCAGCTCTGCTATCTTATAAATAGCTCTCTTGAGTCAGATATTTTCCCAAGCATGCTAAGAACTGCTAAGGTTATTCCTTTACACAGACATGCAAAATTATCGTCCAATTTCTATTCTATCAATATATTCAAAAATATCTGAATACGGGAGATTCGCACATTTAAATAACTTTCTGTCTACACACAAGCTGATATTTCCTTGGCAACATGGTTTTCAGAAGAAAAAAGTAATCAATCGATACTGCACTGTTTTATTTTATAAAATAAACTTTCAGATACTTTAAATAAGAACCAACATGCCATACGTGTATTTATAGATTTTTGTAAGGTATTTGACAACGTGCACCACTTAACTTTATTAACGAAACTATATCAACATGGTAGTAGAGGTGTATCATATGATTGGGTTTACTCGCACTTGAGTAATAGAAATCAGGTAGTACATATCTCTAGGACTGTAAATGAGAGAAGCATGCCATTCCATTCCTCAGTGGCTGAAATTATCACGGATGTTCCTCAGGGTTCTATTTTAGGACCTATATTATTTCTTTTGTACATAAATGATTTGTGTCAGTTCACTAACTAACTAACTAACTAACTCTATGGCTTATGGAACTCGCAAGTTCATCGCCGCAGTAACAAACGTTCGCCATTGGATTCTATCCTGGGCAGTATCAAGCCAGTTTTCATCACGAACACCTACTTCTCGAAGATCTCTTCTAATATTGTCCTCCCAACGACGTCTCGGTCTTCCCAATGACCTCTTTCCATCGGGCCTTCCAACCAGGATAGAATATAATCTTCGATTTTCCCCCATCCGAGCTACATGCCCTGCCCACCTTAGTCGTCGCGATTTCATTATTTTTACAACATCTGGTGAATCGTACAGTCCGTGGAGTTCTTCATTATGCAGTCTCCTCCACTCTCCAGTCATCTCGTCCCGTTTCGGCCCATATATCTTTCTAAAAACCTTATTTTCAAATACACGTAATTTATGTTCATCTGCTAGGGTCGTACTCCAACTTTCGCAACCGTAAAGTATTACCGGCAGAATAACCGTTCTGTATATTTTTAATTTCAATTTCCTTGATATTAATCGCGATTTTAGAAGTTTTTGGA
>JAGDQP010022003.1:0-31008 GCA_022664845.1 Lepisma saccharinum
AGAGGCTTTCTCTTCCGTAATTCGCATTCTACTTCATTGAATCAATGCCCATTGGTGGAACACGAGGCTTCGAACAGAAGGTGCCGTGTGTACCATTGGTGGTGCACGTGGCCCAACGTAGAGAAGCCTAGTGTTCCACCGGTGGCACACACGGCAGTTAAAGTGTTTTGGGAAGCGACTTAGAAGTTATCTATTTTTAATTTTTTTTTCCTATTAACAGGTAGAAAATCAAGATTTATGAGTGCTCTAACACTTCTTAAAGGTGAGAACAAGGAAAAAAAATGTCTGGTATTTTAATATGCGATTTAATTTACGAATTGTGTTCGTACAAACAACTTACTTAACTCTTTTTCATTTTAATGATTTATTGGTGAAAAACAAGTGTTATGACTTACAAAAAAATACATCGTTTGACGTAACCGATATAAAGCGTTCTTCTGCAATAGAGTATACAATTTTATGAAGCATATATATTCGAATGTCAGAGATGAACTACTACAGCAGCACCAATTCAATATCAGTTTTGACTTACAAGTTAGGCATTTATTTAGCGATTCCACAAGGTGTAAAACTTATGGCTCTATATTAAATATCAATTCCTCAAACCGGATCAAGATAAAGTGTCGAAGTATATGTAGTTTGTAACCCTGTAGAATATCGCAATGTTGTGCGATAGTTTTGCAAATAACGACAGCTAATGAGGAAAGTATGAGCAAATTACATCCAAAGTTATGCCCAAAGAAGTTCAAACGAATTTTCTAAGCATACCAATTACACAACATCACTTTCTTGAAAACGATATTATTCCATGAAAGATCCTCTTTCTTCAAGCTGTTTTTCTGTCATAATCCTTGGCAATTTGCGATGACACTTCTTGTAACGTTCCCTATTTGTTGCTGTTTCTGGCTGAGCATTCATTGGAGTAGCGTTAATTTCAATGCTTCTGGAAGGAGCAAAGCTACACTTATTGTGAGTATGGTTAATTATATGATCTTGAACACAGTGATATTAGCCATCATTTGACATTTTGGAATTATATGAATTTGTAATTCTTTTATAAAGTTGGTTTTCTTATGAAAATATGTTCTAAGTTTAAATGGTAAAAAGAAACTAAAAAACTGGAGATACACAATTATTATCTTATAGCAAAACATTACCTAAGTAACTAACTCTATGGTTTATGGAACTCTCAAGTTCATCTCCGTACTAACAAAGGTTCGCCATTGGATTCTATCCTGGGCAATATCAAGCCAGTTTTCATCACGAACAACTACTTCTCGAAGATCTCCTCTAATATTGGCTTCCCAACGACGTCTCGGTCTTTACAATGACCTCCTTCCCAACCAGGATAGAAATAATCTTTGTTTCCCCCATCCGAGCTACATGGCCTGCCTACCTTAGTCATCGCGATTTCATTATTTTTACAACATCTGATGAATCGTATAGTACGTGGAGTTCTTCATTATTCAGTCTTCTCCACTTTCCAGTCTTCTCATCGCGTTTCAGCCTGTATATCTTTCTCAAAACCTTATTTTCAATTACACGTAATTTATGTTCATCTGCTAGGGCTGTACTCCAACTTTCGCAACCGTAAAGTATTACAGGCAGAATAACCGTTCTATATATTCTCTTAATTTCAATTTCTTTGATATTAATCGCGATGTTAGAAGATTTTGTACTGAATAGAAACGTGCGTTCCCCGATACTAAGCGACTTTTTATTTCTTCCGTGACCACATTTTTGCTTGTTATGTATACTCCAAAGTATTTAAATTTGTTTACTTTCTGTATGACCTCATCCTTAATTCTTATGCTTTTTAATCCTTCATTCACTGTGTTTAGGCTTGTTATCATGTATTTTGTTTTATCTATGGTTACCTGTAGACGTATCTCATCGCACTCTTCTCCTAAGACATCGATGTTGCTTTGTAGTGCATATATATCGTCCCCTATTAAATCTACATTATCCGCATATACATACTTTCAGTTGATTTGTACCATTCAAAGATAGTCCCTTTTTGTCCCCTTTAATTTTTAAAATCGCATATTCTAACGCAAAGTTAAACAGTAGTGGTGACAAGGTATCGCCTTGTTTCAATCCGTTGCTAGTGTTGAAACTATCTGACATATTATTACCTATCCGTACTCTGCTTGTGGGGTAGTTGAAACACATCTTAACTAGTTGAACCATTTTTTTCGGAATTCCAAATTGTATCAGGATACTGTATAACTTTTCCCTTTTGACAGAATCATATGCTTTCTTAAAATCAAGGAATAGCTGATGAACCGTCTCATTGTATTCCCATTTCTTCTCCAAAATTTGACTCAAGGCAAAAATCTGGTCCAACGTGGATCTATTTCTTCTAAATCCGTATTCGTGATCTCCAATTATTTCATCTACTGATACTCTTAGAAGTGTTAACAGAATATTACTTAATACCTTGTAGCAGGTTGGAAGTAAAGAGATTCCGCGATAATTATAACAGTCCGATTTATCGAATTTTTCGTGAATTGGAACTATTATTGAGGTTTTCCATTCCTTTGGAAGATCCTGCTTTCTCCATCTAGCACTTTTCAATTTATGTAGTTCCTTGAATACTGCCGTTCCTCCTGCTTTAATTAATTCGGCTGGAATATTGTCTATTTCTGGTGATTTGGAATTTTTCAATGTCTTTACCGACATGTCGATTTCGATCTCTCTAGGTTTAGTAATCTACCATTCTGCAGTATGGATTTCAAATTCCTCGGTTTCTTCCCCGTTGTGTACATTTAGAAGTTTGTCGAAATCACTTTTCCGGATCATCGTGAATATCTCCAAGTTCATTTCTCTAGCAAAACATTATCACACTTGATAAATTAAATGTAAAATAACAGAGTGTGATTTCAACTCAGTTTATCGAAAATAATTTAAAGATTATTTCTATTTCATTTCAAAAGGGATGATCTTAAAATTATCTTACTTGTACGGAAGATTATTATTTAAAATTACCTTAGATAGCTGGCTAGGAAGAGCTCCAATTGAAATACGAAAGTATCATAACTTATCATTGAAGTCTATGATTCCGAAACTCGCTCAGTCCATTTTTAAAAAATTGTCAGAGATATTGAAAATAAATATGCAGCTAACGATAAACATTTTATTCATATTTTAACTAAGCACGTACGTTCTCAAAGTGAATACAAGTATTTATAGCTTGAGTTTTGAAATATTTTTTTTGAATAATTGTGTTTGAAATGCAAGGGTTCAAATATTTTCTTTCTCAAAACAAGTTCAAGTTCATGGACTTAACAAGTTTATACACGCACACCAAATCCAACTATAGGAGAAACTATAGTATTGGTGCCTCTAATATTGTTTTGTGCTAAAGACTCACTTAAGGGTACATAATAAACATAATATACACTTGACAGTAACTATACTACGGGTTATCAGCACTATCGGATGCAGATAAATAGGTGACCATTTACAAGTGTGCGACTATTGTGGTTGTTTATTTGTGTGGCACAGAACTTTGTTACTTACTGTGTTAGAACAATGAAAAGAAGTAGGTGAACTTTTGGAAAACACATCTGAATCAGGTGACGCAATGAAGTATTAATATTTCATATGGTTGTCAACATATGTATCTTTTCCTACGAAATTCTTCCTTGACAGCAATATCACTGAGAGTCTGGAAACTTTGAACTAAGATGTTACCCTCTCCGAAGCACAGAACACATTTCTCTTCCTGCTCGTACCTAGATTGGACGGAAACACATATTTTGTCATTGGAATCCTTCATATATGTTATCACTTTCTGCTCTGATGTTCGAAAGAAAGTGGGGCGTTACACAGATTCCTTGCAATGTCTTGTAGTCTTTCATTTTCTAGCCAGCCAGTCTTGCGTATTAATATTGATCTACTTTCCTGAAAAATCAAATATTATTAACCGGAACTAACTGTAATTTCTATCTTACGTTGTTCATTCTCTACGCGGTCAAACACATGACTAGGAGACATACACCGCAAAAATCAAGTTTTGCGAATCGCTGGCAATTATACTATACAAAATACTGCCGCAAGTATGAGTCCACATGCTAATTAAAAAAGCGGAAATAAACTGGTTGAGCTTTAGAATCACTTTTAAATTTTAGGATCAACACACGTTTCATAAAGAGCATTGTTTGTGCGTGGGTCGATGTAATCTGGGATGGTTCTGAAATTGTTTAAATAAAGTGAAAAAAAGATTAAAGCTTCAATTGGAGGTTTTTCCTAGCTACACGCCCGAACGTAATACGACTTTTTTATTTTTACAGAGTATTCTCTTCACATTTGGTATTCTATGATCTCTACTCCTAATTTAGTGCAGAAACGATAAGTTTGGTTAAAATGTGAAGGATGTTTAGGTCAGAGATTCCTCTTCGGGAGAAGACGCAATTAATGAATCGAATAACATTAACTCTACAATTTTAATACTAAAATATGGAAGAGGCACATTTAAAAATCCTTATAACGGATTAAATACGCCTTTATTTAATATATTAGTGTAAAATGAGTTCTAAAATAACGTACTAATTGTATAAACTTGTATATAGGTATAAAATAAAGTTTATTGATAATCTTGACTCGGATTTGAAAGACTATATTTTCTAAGCTATGACTAATATGATTCATATTAAATAAAATGCAATTTATTCAAAATAAATGATGTACATATAAATAACTTGTAGATATAAAAGTGTTAAATATTTAAACAACGACAAACCATCAGGAGAATATAAACATCCATTATTGAGGTAAGTAATAACTTTCTTTTCATCTCCAGTAGTTATGCTAAGCATTACTTTGCGTAAATCAATGTGTATGTATAAATGATTGAGTATGTTTAGATGAATGGTAGAGGAGGTGTTCATAATATAGTTACGTAAGTATTGAGTTAAGAGAATCACAATTGAAAGGTGATAAACTGTGCTCTGAAAATATACGCTTAATTTACATGAGTCACTTGCAGTTACGAGTTAACGAATGCTCTTTAACTGTTATTGTCATAAAATGAAACAGAATAGAAACTAAATATACTCAACTTATAATCTCATACCGCTCAAGAAGATCTACGTTACTAAGAAAGTTGTTCTCTTTTGTAGTTTAAATAAAATTCTATGTGACTTAGATAATGCTATAGTAATGTTCAACATTCAGTTTAAATAGTCTATTGCAATGTATCGCTAGTGCTATATGATAGGAAGGAATGAACAAGCACAGATTCCGTTAAGTAGTATATTTCTAAATAATAGTGAATTGACATTTTCCTTTTTCAGTTTTCTATATTTCACCTACAAATATTTTCTCATTTTCCCGGTGTAATCAAGGACCATAATTAAAAGTAGCAGGAATTCCGTGATAATTCCTTAATTAGCACGAAGTTATCAAATGTAAACCCAACATCCTTATGCTATTGTGTAAAAGCTAGCTCTAAGTAATGTTTAGAAACGTCAGCCGAGCACGCCTTCAATTTTAATACCATACGGTTGTTCACCATGATATTATGCCGTTACTTTCTGTACGAAAAGGAGACATTAGTTCACCTATAAGTGCTTGACCCTTTATTTCTATACAAATAGGTTTCCGTATATTATCATTCTAGAAAGGAACATATTTCAAACCTCTCTATACATGGGTTATTTAAATAATTATTGTATATTACGAAAGTAAAGCCCATTGTTTACACTTATTTTATTATGCAGGTCCGGTGTCAAATAACGTTGATGAATATTTTTACCTCATAATTTATAGTAAATTGAATAATTGAACGTTACCATAAGAAGTATACCTGAAAGTCCATTATTTGGAGTAGACAATGGAGAACTTTACAGTTTGAAATTTCAATATTTTGTATGACATTTATTTATTTTCTTTGACTCTAAAGAAGACTTATAACAGCAGAAACACGGAAATACATTATTAAAACATTAATATGATTTATTATCCATATATAAAATGTGTACCACATAAAGTTATAGTTTACGTAATAAGCAAAAATTGTAATTCTGATACTTTCTTGAACACGTAATTTCAATTAACTTAACGTCATTTCCGCTAGCAATATCAATTAAAAGTATTTTATATCTGAAACGTTATATTCAGGAAAGATAAAAATATAAATTAGTAAATCAAGTGAAATCAAAGTATACGATCAGCACAACTTGGAAAACTAAGAAATTATTTATATTTTTCTTGTTTTACAATAATTGAATTCCTATATTTTGAACTAATATATTTCATTTATTAATTTCTCAGACACTAACCTCAAGAATTTTAAGTTTGGACAAAACTGGGGAGGTAAGAAGCAAAGTTCTGTACACAAATGCGAAAAATTAAAGAATATTAAGACTTCAGGAAACGAATATGCTTTGCACATTGTCTTGATTCTACAGGAAAGTATCTAAAAGTCCATAATCAGTATTACATATACTTGGACAAATTGTTAAATCTTTAGATGTGCTTGTAATAGAGGAAATATGCATATTTTCAAGTTGAAAGATTATGCGTTAAAAGATCCTTCAAAGAGTAAACAGATTGCATATTTATCTCAATTCGGCCAGCAATTGACAAAACATATTATTTTCCTGTAGTCTTCTAAAGTAATCATCAAAAAAGGTATTTAAGTGGTTGAACGAATCCTAAGTCAATTGTTTGAAAGCATTCAATATTAACAAGATGCAATGGAAATCTTAATACAACAATAATTAAAAATATATAAAAATTCACTTAATTATATATAATTGACTTGCTCTGTAAGTTTCTCTGGTACAAATTTTCTAATCGATTTTTAACTTACTTCCCATCATCCGATTTCTTTGCAATTTTGTACATTTGTTTGCTTCAGATGACAATACAATATTCATTCATTAGATATACGGCAGAATAATCCATTTAAGTGTAATTAATTAATTAAATAATTGGAAATATTTCTTATATGCACGTAACACCGCATCTATTGTGTGAAGTTTGAGTTGCCTATCTCGGAGGTAGTTTAATATTCATCCATTATACAGAAAAAATAATTATCAAAGGATTTTTAACGAATACGCTTTATTAAAATGCACTAAAAGTAAAATATAATGAATAATTCTTATGATCTTATGAATTTTAAAATAAAAGCGTGCGTGCTCATGATTACCGTATCATAAAATCATAATATCTAAAAGCACCTACGGTTTTATTTTCCGATCCCAAAAATTAATTCTTTTTTTTATCTTTTACTGTTTAGTGCATCTTAATAAAGCATATTTTTTAAATTATTTTTAAATTATTTTTTTATAAATAAACAATTTCTGTGACATTGTATCAACTGTCCATGTTACGTTGTAAAAATAGTCTGTTAATGCACGTGCCTAATTATCGCATGTATTAGTGGATTGGAGACCGAGACAGTACCGGCAAACCGGTACTGTCGTCCCAAAAGGCTTTTGCCACTAACTGGGTAGAAACCCCTTAATTCCTCTTGCTAAGGCTTAAGGGAACCGACCGGAGTAGATATCCAATATTCTTTCGAAACATTCATGTCATGGGCTTACTAACAATTATTAGCAGATAGCTTGTTGAGTCAAATGTTTTCACCCCTTTTTTATTAACACATAACGGTACAAGTAAGGAAACAACCTCGGAGCCCCTCATTGCCCGGAGGACAGAATGTAGCTGAAAACTACAACGATCAGTCCTGCAGAAAATCAGGTGGGGGGGAATGCGTGAGTTGGGACTGCAGACTACTAGTACATCGACACTGTAACTCGAACGGACCTGTATGTGGAGACTATGAACTATCAGTAATTTGCAGGAGAGAACAAGTTAGAAGAATTTGAGAATGAACTCGCAAGAATCAAGTCCAACATCATAGGACTATCAGAAGTGTGGTGGAAGAATGAATAACATTTGGAACTATCGTTAGGTCACATGTTTTACTTCAAAGGGAGAGAAAATTACAAACCAACAAACGTTGGCTTTGTAGTAAATAAAGACCTGTAGACATAAATAACAGAAATTATAGAAATTTCAGATAGAATCGCAAGGGTAGTAATAAGGATAAACAAGCGATACAGTATGAAAATTATATAGGTATATGCTCCAACAACATCACACCGGGAGCGGTAAATAGATGACTTATACGAGGAGATAAAGAAGATACTGGCTAGCAGAAAATCACATTATATAATCGTAATGGGAGATTTCAATGCGAAAATAGGAACTAAGCAGAGCAGTGACACATTAGTGGGAAACCTTTGATTTGGCAAGAGAGAAAAGGGAGAAGAGAAGTTAGTGGAATTCTCAGCAGCAAACAGACTGTTTATATCCAATACAAGTTTCAGGAAGTCGCCTCAGAGATACTGAACACGGAAATATCCAATTGGAGGGGAAAAAAAGACTACTTTTTTTATCGATAATCGGGAAATTCTTTAAAACATATTTGTTCTGAACCATCTCAACATCTCAAGAGATCATAGGATGATAAGATGCAACATGGAACTAAATACTATACTCAAGATAAAGAAGCTAATCAGAGGAAAACCACCAGTTCAGATCTAGAAAAAATATCAAAAATCAGACAGACATACAAGATAGAACTAAGCAACAGATTCAGCGCCTTGGAAGAATAAACGACAAAGGAGATATTAGACAAAAAATACGGACTGAGATAATAAGAGAAACAGCAGGCTCCGAACAGTGAAAATAGGGCAAAGTCTCAGAAGAAACTAAACTCTTGACGAAGGAAAGAATTAAATGAAAGAAGATAATAATCACATAAAAAGATTAAATACATAGAAATAAATACAACCGTAAGGAAGAAAATCAGAGAGAGTGTACGTTGATACAACGAAACTCTTGTAGGAAATACAATTGAGAAGAGAAAGAGCCTGAAGACAACCAAACAGCAGCTCATGATAAGGAAAAATAGAACAGATAATTGCAGATAACTTACTCGATCAGAAATAAAGAGGAAAAAAAACATAAAAATTACTACAGAAAATTGAATTACTCCGAACCGCTAGGAAAAGAAGATTCAGAAAAAAATGATATAGAAGTCATCTTGTAATGAATGGAGATGCCGATGTAATGCAAGAAGAAATGAGTAAAATAGTTCGAGAGATGACAAACGGGAAATCAAAAAGAAGATTGATACACAGCACAGGTATTTAACTCGGGATGTAAAAAGATGAAAGAGGAACTTATTATTATTATTATTATTATTATCAATGCCCCTGAGGAAGAGAGAAATGCCGTCTGGTTGGAATAATGCTCTTATTATTTTGTTGTACAAGAAAGGAGCAAAGAAAGCGTCGAAAAATATACACCAATTAGTCTACTGTCAGTTCTATTCAAAATTTTCACCAAAGCTATTTTCAATTGAAATTGACGATGATTAGATTTTAATCAGGGTAGGTAACAGGGCAGATTTCATCGTGGATTCAGCACAATGGACCACATACAAGCATTGGATGAGGAAGTGATCAATGTGAACTGACACTATTATGTCTGGGATTAATAGATTTTGAAAAAGATTCGATTTGGTTTTCACGGCAGGAGAACTTAAATCACTTGAACAACAAGGCATCCAAAGCGCTTACATCAAGTTACTGCGAAACATTTATTCGTTTTCCACATGTGACACTAGACTATATCAAGAGAGTCAAAAATTTACAGTGGAAAAGATTAAGCAAAGGAGATTCATGTTCTGCAACCTATTAACTCGGGTCCTGAAGGGTGTGTTTCAGAATTAAATTTGGTATGAAATTTTAATCAGAATCAATGGCAAATACCTTCATCACCGACGGTTCGCAGATGATATAATCCTATTTACTTCAAGTGAAGAAGAACTACAAATTAGAATGAAAGAGCTAGTAATGAGAGTCCGAAAAGAGGACTGAAAATTAATTTAACTAAAACAGAATTGATGAAAAATCAACATGCTAAAAAGAAAGTAAATAAAGATTAATTACGCATTGTTGATGAGTACGTTTAACTGCGGTAGCTCATAACATCGAATGGTAAATTAACGGATGAAATAAAGATAATATATAATATTGCTTGGAGTTCCTTAGGAAGACTAGACTCCATTTTCAAATTGAACTACTAATGTGTCTCAAGTGTAAAGTTTATAATCAATGTGTCTTACCTGTAATGAGGAACGGCTATGAAACTTGCACATTGAATCCCCAAACGACTCAAAGATTAAGAGTCACACAAAGAGCAATAGAGAGATGCATGCTAGGGAGAAAAATGAATGGATTTGCGTGCAACAAAGTAGAAGATATAATCAAGACTGCGAAGAAGATGAAGTAGAAACGAACCGATCATATATCTAGACGAACAAATGGAGAATGGATTACAAATGTACAACATTGGATTCAAAGATGGACGAAACGACCGAGACGACATCAAAATGCAAGATGGGTAGATGAAATCAAGCGTTTTTCAGGGGCTTAATGGATGAGAATATCAGCAGAATGAAAAGAGGTATGAGGAAAATGAGGAGTCGTTCATCCAGCAGTGGATAGAAACTGGCTGAATATGATTGTGATGATGATGGTACTTGAGTATCAGAGCTGAAAGCGGTTCACTTTTGCTGCTACAGTGACCCAGACGTAGGTGACCTGCTTGAATGAAATTTCACCCGAATGACCAGCTTGGTCATATCTTGACCCGAATGACAAAGATGACTCGTTAATTGGGTTTTAACAAAAACATAACATTTTGATTCGGAAATCCGATCATGAAATATTAACCCAATTTGGTCACCTCTTGTCACCTCTGAAAAAAATTCTATTGGCATGCCGAAAATAACTTACACAAAAATAAAATGTCTGTTTTCCTGGGTCATCCAATCGAGATAGGGTCAACGGCTCAGACCGGGTCTCAAGCATAGATCTGATAACCAGTTTGAGTGTTGGTAAGTAAACAGCTCCAATAAAAAATTCCAAACGACAATACCGAGCTAAGTGAATTATGCATATCATGCTTGACGAGCCCGAGTGTACTCAACGCTTTCTTTCTTTAGTTAAGTTCTTCAAGATTATCAGCCCACACACCAGGAGAATACTAGAACAATATCCTTAAATAAAGCCAGGTGCTCTACTTTTCTTATTTTACCGGATATCGGAAAGTTTTATTTTATGTAACCTGAAGATAATACAAAGAACATCAATATGAAGTTGTAGTAAAGTTTCTGTATTGTAATCATAAGTAAAGTAAACAAAGGTCTTACATTATAACAAACCTTAGTCACAAGTAAAAGTAAACGGAACAGAATAGAACATGTACAGTTGAATGACCAGGAAATTAGGACAGGACACTAAAGCAACACATATTCTCATTCAGTCAAAAATCTCCTAACCTCGCGATTAATATCAAGAAAGCTGAAATTGAAAATAAAATATACAGAACGATTATTTTGTCAGTAATACTTTAAGGCTTTAAAAGTTACAGTACGACCATGGCAGATGAAACAAAACGAAGGTTTGTAAATAAGGATATAAGAAAGATATAGTGCCGAAACGGGACTTGATGACCGGAGAATGGAGGGTATTACATAAAGAGATACTCAAAGACTGCCAAAGCCACCACGACTCTCTTTGAAGCTGTATGAAAAAAGAAATGACTGTAGCTAAAAGGGGAAGGCCGTGTAGCCCAGATGAGATAGAAACGACGATTTCATTGTTGGGGAAATCGGAGGGAAAAAGGCTCTTGGGAAGACCAAGATGACGGTATTAGAAGGGATGCTCGAGACGTAGGTGCTCAAGATGAAAATTGCCTTTATCTTGTTGATAATGAAATCCAATATCGAACGTTTGTTCCTGCGGCGATGAGCTTGCAAGTACAGTCAGCCATAGTGTTTGTTACTATTGGTTTCTTTGTCATGGTAAAACAACTATTCCCTTTTCATTGCATAAGCATATCTAAAAAAGCTAATGATATTGTAGAGGGAAGTGAGAAACGAGTGCAAGCTTTATTTTTATATATAATATGTATATGGATGGTTCAGGAACCAATCAGCGTAGGTCATAAAAATTGAAATAGAGAAACCGCTGAATAAATTAACTCTCTTCAGTGGACATTGACAATGCTGCCATCTGGCAGATAATAATGAAATCATTGACTTACTTGTTTGTGCCTATGAAATAAAGTGAAATTCTCTATCGTTCACAACACGTAAGTCAATTTTCATTCTTTTGTCTATAGTGATTGGTTTCTGAACCATCCATATACTACATTTTTTCTGGATAGTGGAAATATCAGTAAATATTTTCTGATGTACTGATGTTGCTTAATATCATATGATCCGTTCAGTTGCCTGTCTGGTCATGTCCATTCTTGTTGGAGAGGGTTTACCGATTTAAATGTATCTCAAAGTGATTATCTTTCAACTGGAGGTTCAATCTCACCATTTGTCTGGGCAACTCATGATTGTGATGCCTTTTACCATAGATATGAGTTCAGAATGTTTGTTCCTGTAAAATTTCTTGAAATGGACTTGGCCCGATAGGCAACTGAGCGGCTCATATATCATAATATGCAATTCAACAAAGTGTACCTTGATCGAGTTGGTGTACATGAACTATATTAATAAAATAACCACTATAAAATGCATTATAACACGTCCGTTGAATACCAGCAACTTTTATGTATATATTTATGAACAGCTTGAGATATGTAACAATTGCCATTATATTTAGATGCCAATAAATTATATGCTTTGCGAATTTTTCTTCTGTAAACGTCTATTGCCGTTCAGAGCATTGCATACATTCAGGCCTGTAATATATATATATACTTTAGGAAGACACGAAGTTTGCGACAGGAAAGCAATGTAGAGTAGACGCTTCGTATTGAGAGTTCAAAATATTTCGGAAAATCGAGTTGCTCGTCCCTTGCGAAGTAAGGTCTGTGCGGAGAGATCCACCGATAAATTGGTAAGGTGTATGTAGAACATATAATGAGAGCTTTAATGATGCGGGACTATGAGTGACAATTCAATGACGGACGTGTAGTGAAACGTCTATTCTCTCTAAACTTCTCTTCGACTCCATTCAGCAAGTCTTCATTCACTGTGGTAGGTCGCCTACTTCGTTCGTCATTGTTCACATTTTCACGACAGTCATTACACTGTCGCTCTAATCTCAGTACCATTAAAGCTCTCATCAAATATTCTCCAAACACCTCACGAATAGATGGTAGTTGTCTGCTGGTTACATGTTCCTTAAACTCAAGTAAGGAATCACAGACGTTACTTCGCAAGCGTCGGGCGACTCAATTTTCCGGAACTCTATAAACTCTACACTGTTCTCCTGTCTCAAACTTCATGAGTGCTTTGCCAAATAGTGTCCAAACTTGGCGCGCATGGACAGAATGGCGATCGCACCGCCACTGCAGTAACAATTGATAACTGAACTAACTTCTTGAACTATTTAATACAATACGTAAAATGTTTCAAGCCTTGATTTATCCTTATAGATTTAATATAATCTTAACGAATGGTTAATTCCAGGTCAATTCAACCACAATTTTATTATTATATACATTCCTTTATTCCAGCGGGCACTGGGTCGGGAGCAGGCGCTGGTGCAATGGCTGGAACTGGAAGTTTTAAGGATTGTAATCCACCAAAGAAAAATGCAAACAGACAGATTAACAAAAAGAAACTGCCTGGTTTTATGGAAGGCGCTGGGGAAGCTGGTAGGTATAATTAGCACTACAACAATAAAATTGGTAGAATTGTCAAACTGAAATCTACCATTCTACAAGAGGATATTGATGTAGTGCAATATAAATTTTAAAAAAATGATAGTGTGTAATGAACAGGGACCAATTCTTATTTTCCATAGTGGAAATTTCACAGCGATTTCGGGCTGAAAACGTGTGGAAATGAAATTGACTAACTACATATTTCCAATATTGTTAAACTAGATCTGATGCGATATAGCATCATCAAAGGCTCCAAGACTGGTCTATCCAAAAATTCACATTCCAAAATTGTGCAACGGCATGGCAATGGAAGTAAGATATTCCCAGCAATTCTCTGATGTAAAGATAGGTCCAAATGGGCGTGAATAAGACTACTTTTAATTTCACTGAAAATGATAAATGTGATCACCGTTATCCAAGTGGCTAATGACATTTAATGCCAAAGATACAAAGAAACAAAGCACTCTTTGAATGTATGTAACGGTTATTCCTGATTTGTAAACAACTACAATTATTTTTAAAATTCTACATATAATATCAGTTGCTTCTATCGTCTTGAGGTAAACGATATATCTCAACCTACTGGAAATCGTCCCATTAACGCGAACTTCCATCACCTATACTCCAAAGAATTTCTGAGAATCTCTTTACTTAAATTGAAACATACATTGAGAACATATGCTCAATTTGGAATAATATATTTTGTAAATAATACGTTTCAGTTTTTGATGACATGATGCTGCCTAAGATCTGCCGTTAGTTGCAGTTTAGTTTTGAAGTTTATTTTGAACTTCTGTATTCGGCAGCTTGTATATTCGAAACATGGCGGAATGCCCAACCCGATAACTACGGGTCTTTTATATTATCAATGTATTATTATCGCTCGAAGTTTGCCAGTGAATTATGTAACAACATTGTTTTTACTATATTCTACAAACTACTGATCATGAATCGGATATGTAACTATCACTGCCGGCACCCATTGCAATAGTGTGGAAATATTGCACAAAGACGCAAGATCACCACTGTTCTCAGCCGATCTCAGTGGTTCCTTTTGATTTGTTCATATATATTGACTGGTGTACACTGAAGTTCCAAAAGTCTTGAGATACTTATCTAATAATGTTTGGGAATCCCTCGAACTGGGCGATCTGTATCAACACAACGTGTAGGGGCACGATAGGTCGCTGGGACTCCGCTGGAGCAATGTGTATTCCGCTGGATGAATTGTCTACCACATTTCGGTGGTGGTTGCTGGTGGAGAATTATGGGTGCGAATAGCCCGCTTAAGGATATCCCACATGTGCTCGATTGGGTTTATATCCTTTGATCAAGTGGCCAAATCATACGTTGGAAGTTGACAAAATGTTCCTCAAATCCGTCGAGCGCCAATATCCTGTTGAAGTGGCTCATTGACATTCAGGAAAATTATATTGTTAGCAAGGCACACCAAGTCCATAAAGGGTTGAAAATGGTCAGCAAGCAGTTGATCATGGTTCCGATTGGTCAATGTCCGGTTAATCCAACTGGACGACCAAACTTTGCCAGTTAAATACGTCCAACAACAAGACGGAGCCAACATCGGCTTGCACAGTGCCTTGTTGACAACTTGTGTGCATGGTCTAGTTGCCTTAACTTGTATAACTCAAAATCATTTTATGGAGAACCTCTACAAATCCACATTACAGAATAAATACCTCTGTAAGTTGAAGTTTTAGTCTGGCAAATCTTTGTAGGTGGGACGTTTACGGAGTTAAACGATCAGAGCCGAGCCCCATGGGAACTACAATGGAGTGACGAAATTTTCGAAACTTCGCGCATTGTCATTTTCGTAGTATTACAACGGACGTGAGGCGTCAGCTGTACTCACCACTGCCAATGCATTCCGATTGTCTGTTGCTCGTGATCAGCACCCAGTTAAATAAGGTTATTTTATATAAGCGAGTAACAGTTTAGCCTTCGGTCCATTTTGAATACATTATTACGATTTTTAATATCCATAAACAGCCATGTTCTAGACAGCATTGAAACACCTCAGCTTCAGGATGCTAGCCTAACGGCTCAACCCACACGAATACCTTCGTCCACACGCAGTTAAGTGTTTCATATTATGATAAAAGCAAAACTTGAGGTTCTTACTATAGATGAGACGAGTCAGTCAGTTTTAGATGCTCCATATTATGCGTTTATATAACTCCAACCTCTCTAAGTCAAAGTATTCCATATCTCAAATTTTCTCTTTTTCTCTTCAGATACGAGTTATCGGGGTTCCCCTGTACTAGTATTCACATACCCAAAAATCAATCTTATTTTCTAATGGGCGAGTACTAAATATTGAATTTTGTTGTGGCCAACATTGACGGAATGCATGGATGTTATGTTATTTGTAATATTTGTGACATCACATCAATGTTTTATCATGTACGTAATTACATTTAGTAGTTTGGTCATCTATGTCACACCCTGAACTAAATTGTATACATTCATATTTTTTTTTCAAAATTATAATGTATATACCAAGACATATCTATTTTTATTGCCGAACCTTGTGTAATATATAAAGTTTGGGATACAGGGTAATCAAACATTCAAAAATTTAGCTCAATAGATTTCTAATTAAGTATGTAAACAACATAAGTTAATTGTACGTAATAAAAAAAATCATTAGCGAAGATTCATGACCGTTCGAAGGAAAATGTATATAAGTAGCTTCTGAGCAGTTCAGAGTCACTATTCCTTGGGTTTCGGTCCAAACCACATCAAGTCTCTCGTGGTGTTCCTCTTCGGATAGCAGTCCGCAATAAACCTATACCTCTCTTACATGCTTTATTGGTTCCTACCTTATAACATTATTGTTCAACTCATTCTCTGATGCATACTCGTCTTCATTAGGCAGGTCAACGATAGATTACGTCTTCAGCAGGCAGGCCCGACTTGTCATCAGCAGGCAGGCCCGACTTGTCATCAGCAGGCAGGCCTGTGTGACTCAACCTATTCATAGTGTCAGCTCGTCTTCAGAAGGCAAGTAGAAACTATTTTGCTAAACCTGACTCGCCTTCAACAGGCAGGTCAGAGTTGCTCAAGTGCTGGATCGTCTTCAGCATGCAAGCCAACACTATCTCGCGAATCTTCAGCAGGCAGATTAGTGTTCTTAAACCTAATTTCTGTGTAGGCTCGTCTTCATCAGGCAGGCCGGTGAAGTTCTCTTTTTCTCTTTTTCCTCTCTTTTCTTTACTAATATAATAATTGCCTTTCATCTCAACGGATAATACCACGCCCGAGGCCTGAGCATTGGTACAAAACCGTATAAGATAATTTGGGGCAACGCACCTATCCCTAAGGGTTAAAGTACGTTTCATACTTTTGAGTTATGTTTTATCGATGTCTTGAAATTACAAGGGCACATTCACTATACTAATTCCTAAATTTGAGCGTCATGAAAATTAGCAATTTAAAATTGTTTACATGTAGTATTTATATTTTGTTATGCTGTTAAAAAAATTCAATTCGTGTGCAATTATACAAGACATTACACCCTAGGAAGTGACCATTTTACCTGCTTGGTAGGGTAAGCTGCGCAGATTGATCCTCTACTATATTTGTTGGGAACTAATATGCTACAAAATATATTCACTTGTCATTTTCAGGTTATGGTACTGAAATATGTTTCTTTTATTTAATTTGATCGACGTAAGCCTTCGTTGCCTGAAGTTATTAAACGATATCCCTAAAAAGGGACCATTTTCCCCGAATGAACCTATGAAATGAACAAAGCAGATGTAAAACTATTTAATTTGCTGATACTACTCTCAGAAGATCATTTTTATAGGTGGGAGTTGCCTGGTAGGGACGGGTTCATATTTGCGCAATTTGAAATTTGTATTGATAACAGCATTCTTCTTTATATATAAATATGGCAGCGCAAGTTTCAATATGATAAGGGATTTAAAGTTAATGTTTTACTTGTTGATATCTAGTTCTTTCTATATCTAGTTGCGAATGAGAATATTTAATACTATATTTCAATAACTATACATTCGGACTTTCACACCATGTTGCTTGACAGAGTATTACACTGAATTATACTGGTTAATTGTATGAACCCAAGATTTTTTCATTTATTTGATTTTTACCATACTGACATTGACTGAAGGTGAGTACAAACGGAGGCTGTCAATTTAGTCTGCAAAATAAATGTACGTGTCGTATTTGATAGGTGATATTTGTTAGAAAATTTTCCAAAGTCAGGCAAAATATCTCGTGATGTTCTTGGTCGAGATAAAAGGTTTGACAATAAAGTGACAGGACTGCTGCTGATACCAGGAAAGCTAAAGGTACTGCAGCAAGATGTTTTCATGATTATTTGAAGTAACTCTCCGTAATCTCGACTCACAATTTTGATCAGTCCACCAAACGTTAAAAACTGTTTTTGAAGTCATTTACTATAATACTATTAAGTGTGGCTGTCAAGGTTTTTCTTATCTTGTCAACATTCATAAAGCGAAGTCCTTTCGATGCCATCTTCATTTTAGAGAAGAGATAAAATTCGCCTTGTGCCAAGCCTGAGGATTAGGATAGATGCTTGAGTTTGTAGATCCCGCTATTAATTGAAAACTGCGCCACGGACAATGCTTAGTGTTGCCGGTGTGTTGCCATTCTATCACGTTTGATATGCAGATTTTCCTCCATCATCCGGTCAGCCATAGGACGCTCTCACTATATCAATTCACAAATTTCTGCACAGTTTCCTCAGAACAGGTGACTGACGGTTGTCCACTTCTTCGGTGTTCTTCAGCGTTTTCCTTTCTCTGGTGGGATTAGAGCATGTCATTCCAAATACTATCACAGGGTAGGGAACTGTCTCCATAAATACTTTTGTTCATTGTGTAGTTCTTTGTTTCTGATTTCCCGAAATTGCAACAAAATTTGATGACCACTCTCTGTTTTTATGTGGAACTCTATGACAACGCTAGCGAAAGATACGTTGTCATTAATATTAACAGAAATACAGCAGCAGTTCTGGAATTTTATTGTAAAAACTTTTATGGTAATTCGGGAAAGAAATCAGGATTTGCTTCCAGAGGCAAGAAAATGCGCAGGTTTATTATATAGCCTAACACCAACATTCCTTTAATAAAAAATGCGAAATCTGAGTAGGAGGCTTCTGGCTCATCAATGGTTTGCTATAATTAGTTTGAAGATGTGGCATATAATAGCAAAATATTCATAGTGCATGTAAAAATATTATCATATTTATGGGGAGTTGAAGAGGAAAGGACAGAGTTTAGTGCGTTATTAATTAAGTGCGGTAGAAGTTGATATTACATTTTAATCTCAACACATTACGATAAACTAAGATTTTCTGTGCTTTTATTTCAGGCGCAGGAGCAGGAAAGGAGAGTGGTCTTGGTGCTGGCTCGGGGGCTGGACTAGGTGCTGGAACAAACGCAGGATGTCCGGATGAATTTATGAGTATGATTTATTAACATAATTCGTTTTAACATCATAATAGTGTTTTAACATCTTTGTAGTGTTCAGACTCGTAAAGTAGATTGATATGTGATGAAATACGATTCACTTCCTTTATGGTAACCAAAGACTTTGAGAACACTAACTCTGTTTACTCGATCGTACTTGTACTTTTAATGTTCTTTTCACAAATAAACAAATATTTTACTTCAACCCCTCTCATATCTTAGAGGTTGATTATTTCTGTCTGCACAAAAGCAATCCCATTAATACTTTCTAATTCGTTCTTTTCTTCATTGTTAGTAGATATCAATTCTTGCTAATTTCTCATTATTTCTCACTTTTAATGACATTTTACAGATTGGATTTAGATTTCTGTAGCCATCGCGGTTTACGTTATATGGATTTATTTCTATTAAATATCCATATCTTATCTGTCTTTGTCCTCTCCTATTGCTTGTTGTTCCTTCTGAAATCATTATAATTTTCTCTGACCTACCTTACGAAATTCGTTCATCATATGAGTGACAATCCATGATTTATTTTCTTTTTTTTTTGTACGAGTGTGATTTTCAACTAAACTTTTCTTCATGTTTCGTTTCTTTCAGTTTCTCCGAATATGATTTTCACAATCATATCTTGATTTATATATTGATGGAATAAGTAACGTATCTTTAACATACCATTTACTTCCTCATAGTGTTAATTCTAACCGACACCTACAAATTGTTAAAAAGCTATTATGTTCCAAAGGAATGAAAAAGGAAAGCTGATAAAAAGGAAGGATGGATTTTAATGTGTGTAGGCTACGGTCAATATAGAAAAGGTTTTAAGAAACACAGTTATAAAGTTGTAGCAAACGAGCGGAGAAAGTGAAAGAAATATAAAAATGAGATCGGTAAAACTGAATATAGTATACGAATGAACAGAAATATCATTTTTAACTCTTAACAATTGTTTAATGAAACAATATTTAATTTATATCAAGATACGTAGCCATATTTCAAACTGACTCGAAAGAAAATACACAGAGGTGTTGATTTCCTTAACGATAAAACCGTCTGTATGATAGCTTAGTAAAACAAAACTACAAAAATAAATTTTAACACTGACATGAGGATGGAACCTAGATATAATAGTTGCTGGGAAATTGCTTTATTAATTAAGCTACCACAATCATGATCAACCTTTCTATTGTACTTGTAAAGCATTCATCTGACGTAAACGAAATAAATACATACTAGCGTTTTACACCGAGGTACAAAGTTGTATGTTCGACTCCCGCACTCACCATGGACGTTTGTGGATTTTAATGTGTATTCCAATCATCAAATTGGGACAGACAGAAGTCACAAGATACTAAAATATCCCATGTATAAATAAAGTTAACCAAAGTTCACAATTCGTAGAAAAGATGTGTAGTTTCTTCGTGGTGTTGGTTGCTTATATAGTAGAGCACTTAACTAACAACTGAGGGATGTAAGTTTGGTTTCTCGATCATATTATCGACCAATTTCCACGTGCATTTTGCAACAGAGACTTCGAATGATATTAGTCTCAAATTCTCTCCGATTCTTTAACCAAAAAAGGAATATATGTTTAGTGTGTAATTTTTTTGAGTAAATTACGTAACAGAAATGTAAATGTAAACTCACGTTTGTCTCATTTTCAGACAGTAACGGAAAATTGGGTCCAGCAAATGACGTAGGTACGTCAAGAAATTAAAATAAACCATTGATTTCTATTATCTGTAGTTGAAAGTAATAGCTGCTATAGGGCCTAGTGGAATTATTATGATTACAATATGAGACATGTCCGGGATATGAAGGATCTTTAGTCAACTGTCAACAACGTTTATCTTCTTAATGGTGTTAATCGGTGAAAACTTCATCCATCAGAAACGATTTAGAACGAAGATGGAAAGTAGAGATTATCACTGATAGTTTTATTAGGACACGATATTTAGCTCATAATGCCTAAGTAGATATTAAAGAAATTCTTAGACCCTAATATAAGTCACTGCATAATATGTTTTTCTCAGTACTTTGTCAATAGCATCCTGGGATAATTACATATTAATGTTGTTTCAATTCGAACTTTAAAATTTTTTTCCTTAACTACCAGAAACTACACTTTAGTAAACCAAGAAAGTTAAATTGTTAATGATCAAAGTCATATTCAACTTTTCTTCTATTAATTAGAAACTTGTCCATACTAAATGTAAATAAATAAAAAAAGTGTCACTTCAACTAATAACCATCCTTAAAGCTTGCCACGAACGTACAAAATGACTTGATGAGAGCAAATTACATACCACTGCTTGGTGAAGGCAAAGCGTGCACTCGAAAGACCAAATCCTCTGGAAATGTTTGTTAGTCCATACGTTAAATGTGCTACGTAAATTCACTACAAAGTATATTGTACACTCAACAAGAAAAGTTAAAAACCACTTCGTTAGGATGTATTAAAAATACATTTCAAAGTTAAAAATGTAATTGGTAAAGTATTCCTCCAACAACTTGTAGCTATGGATTCTTACCCTGGTCAAGAAAGAAACATTTTGTTTTTTCTGGGAAATTTTAGAAACATAAAAGGATGTTGTGATTAAGTTTCCCAAATGCTGGCCAAGTGCTTTATTAATTAAATTACCACAACCATGATCAACCTTTCTACCGTACTTTTAGAGCATTCGTCTCACGTAAGCGAAATAGATAGGCACGAGGTTATGGGTTCGAATGCCGCACGAATCATGGATATTTGTGAATTTTAAGATGTATTCCAATCATTAAATTGGAATATGCCTAAGTCAAAAGATACTAAAATGTCCCATGAATAGATAAAGTTGATCAAAGTTTAAAGTTCAAAATCCGTAGAAAAGAAGTTTAGCTACATGCGTTAACTTTCAACACCACTAGACAAAAGGCGTAAAGCTGACCTTAAAGGAATTTGAAGAGATAGTCTTGGTGGTAGCTGCTTATATAGTAGAGCACCTAACTACCAAATGAACGATGAGAGTTTGATTTCTCGATCACATCATCGATTAATTTCCACGTGCATTTTGCAACAGGTATTTTAAATGATATTAGACTAAAATTATGTCCGTTGCTATAATCAAAAAGTAATATAAATATGTTTTGTGCCTATTCTTTGGTAAATTACATAACGAAAATGTAAGATTACGTTTGTTTCTTTTCCAGAAAGTAGTAACAAAAAATTGGGTCCAGCAAATGACGTAGGTATGTCAAGAAATTAAATTAAAATATTAGTTTCTATTATTTGTAGTTGAAATTAATAGCTCATATTGGGCCTAGTATTATTCGTATGATTTAAATGTAGGACATGTCTGGGATATGAAGGGTCTTTAGTCATCTGTCAACAGTTTTTATCTTCTTTTATGTTTCTTAATGGTGTTAATTGGCGAAAACTTCAGACCATGAGAAACGATTTAGAACGAAGGTGGAAAGATAAAGATTTTCACTTTAATTTTTTTAGAACAACATATTTAGATCACAATAAAGACGTCAGCCTAGTAGAGTTGAAACTAATTCTTAGGCACTAATATAAGCCAATTCATAATATTTTTTAAAAAACTTGACAAATTGTATCGTAGGATAGTCTATTCTATTTTAATGTTATTTTAATTCCAATTTTGAGAAATATTCAATAAGTACTTGAAAATACAGTTTCGTATATTGACACAATTAAATAACTAACGATCAGATTCACCTGCAACTTTTCTTTTATTGAATAGAAACTTATCCAGACTAAACGTAAATAAAACGCTGAACAATACTGCATACGAAAAGTGTCACTTAAACTAATATTCATGCCTAAAGCATGCCAGCAGACGTACAAAATGACTTGACGACTGCAAATTACAAACCATTGCTTGGTGATGGTAAACCGTGCACTCCGAGGGCAAAATTCTCTGGAAGTGTTTGTCAGTTCATACGTTAAGCGGGAATTTACTACAATGTATATTGTACTCTCAACAATAAAAGTTAAGAATCACTTCGTTATGATGTGTTAAAAATGTATTTCCAAATTAAGAATATAATTTGTAAAGTACTCTTCCAGCTACTGGTAGATCTTGATCCGAATCTTGTTACCGCACTAACCGAACTTTCTGTATTTTTTTTAATTGAAAGATGTTGTGGTTAGGTTTTCCAAGTATGTGCTCTGAATATAATAAACAGACACGTTCTTTACGTTGTTTCGTCTCTATATTATCCAACAAGGATTTAATGTACTTGCAAATATCTCTATTTTTCAGCAAATAATAGCAGCAAATTGGGTGTAGTAAATGACGTAGGTAAGTCTAAATTTTTACTAAGTCCGCCACTTATATCTACATTCTGAAATTAGACCTTTACTTGGGAACAATTTTTCTTGTACAGTTGGATTGAAAGCATATTTCGGAGTCTCATCGTTGTGTGAGAAACCTAACCGGACAACTACGAATACGATAAGTATTAAAATAGATAAATTAGACTATCTAATATTATCATTAATTGGAAAATAATTTTTAAATTCTCAATTTAAATGTGTATTTATCTAAATATGTTCTTATAAAATATCTGAGATAAAAAGGTTTGAAGTGTAATGTAATAGATGCAAAATATTGAACTAACACATTATTGTTCTTTTGTTGTTTTTTTATGGAAATTTGTCAAAGATATCTATACACACAGTTTGGAATATCCCTGTTCTCCTAAGTGTTATAATTATGTCCATCGGAGAAAATGTCATCCACCACAAAGCATTTATCAGTACCACGCCAATAACCACAAATTTTCAGACTGAAGACTGTAAATAGAAAACTCTGCTAAGTGTTACAAATCCCAAAATCGCATTTTCGCTGTCAAAATGTTTGAATTGCCAAGCCTAACGACCTGCAAACATGTAGAATTCCTAGGGCATTGCAAATAGTAAAAATCACCACGATATATATATGTTATAGTTATGTATGTTCAAGGCGTGGATACCTTCCGTTTTCCTCTCTCCTGTTAAATGTCGTTTTTGACACTGACATTGTTTCCATTTCAATTGGTCAATTTGTTTATGACTTTTAGGCTACTTTGACTCAGCCCATATTAGCACCACAAAACAGTCGTTATAGAAATAGAAGGCCAAACTCGTAGTATAATTATATTTCTCAACTTGTTTCGATCTACTACTTTCCTTTGTTTTATCAAACGATTTAATTTTGCTAAATACTTTCATGGGTTAGGATTCAGCTTCTTCCTATTCGTATTTGTCCTCTACCACATCTTCAGTTATAGTCATCAGTATACAACCTCTGAGCAGCCAACTTCCTAGACAATTCCTTCTTCTCTACTTTATTGTTTCGTTTACTTTACGTCTCTTATCTAGTCTCTTCCTAACTACTGTGCATTTCATTTCTCCATTTTTCGTCACGTTCATATTTCAAAGTACTCCTGTTTCCCTTCTTGTCACTTTCGTAGAATTCAAATTTTGTCACGTTTAAACACAATACCAGAGATAAAAAGTAAGTCTTTTCTTTTTAAATTCGGTGTTTGGCGGTCCACAGAAGAGATTCCTTTATGCTGTTCACGCCTTTATCACTTTCTGACTTTTATATCATCACTTTTAATGCTTTCCAGATACTTCAAGCTGTTCCATTTTCTTTTCTTTTCAAATAATGTTTTGTTTTCTATTTGTTCCAATTATTAGGCCAATAATTTTCATATTTTTTTTCTTTTCTTCCCTATTTCTCGCAGTTTCCCTGCACTTGACTGAACATCATTTTAGGATATGTCTAATCCTCTTCATTAAGATTCTATCATCTTCAAATTTAATGCACCTCTGTTTTCTTTCCCAAACCGTAACTCCGGTTTCGAAACGCTTTTCAATGTTTCCTAGCTATATATTAAATAAACTGGTTAAAAGGCAACATCCCTGTCCCACGCCTTAATATATAGCTAATCGTTTCGGTTGGGATGTCTTCTAATTTTACCATTATTGTCTGATTAATATAAAGGTTCTCACGAATCCTGCTGGGCTTGATATCTGCGACCGGCCATTCTGACTCAGAATTTTCAAATGTTTACCTTGTTACACCAATCAAAAGGTCCCTTCAACACAAGACCTGACCAACGCATTCCCACATCTTTCCTATTCCATTTTGGGTTGAACCATAGATGTATACCATATATCCATCAGCATGATGTTTGTAATGTGATTAAACTATGAAAATGAGTGCCCCATGGATTGACATCACAGCAGAACCAGTAGCAAATAGATATTTGCAGTGTCCTATTTACCCATTACATGAGGGAAATACTTCTTGAACGAATGGAGTTAATAATTTATCTTTATCACAACATTAAATGCAAGGCGTCGGTTGGTGCATTAAGGGTTTGTGCTGTGAAAAGTGGCCAAAGAAGACCTCCAACAACAAGTAGTTATATTGTGTACTTTGTGTGGGATGCACAGTCTTATACACTCTGAGTTGCTCCCAGCGAACAAGATAGTTACGGCGCTGTTTTACTATAAACAATTATAACGGTTTACTAAATACAAAGCTGAACAAACACCGTCTACTGGTCAATCCTGACGCTATGCTGACCAATGAAGAGAACACCCGCCGACATACACCAAGCATAACTCTGGGAAATTACTTAAATTTGAATACAAGAAATATGCACATTATTCAGCGGATTCTCTATATGAAGTTCAGTCTACATCACAACCTCCATAAGCATCGTCACGTGAAAATTCTGCAATACGTGGAGGACGTGCGGTGAACAGTAGATGGGTCTAAATCTAGAGATTTCTTCAAATGGGTATTCAAGCCTTGTTGTGATCTGGCAATCAGGAGTCCGGACTGAAGATTATATTATAAACTATTACTATATTTACTGAAGATTATGCTCTAAGTATATCTTTCAATTGTCACTATTCTGCTGATAATGACGTTCTTTATGTGACCGAATATTTAATATTTCTTTATTTTAGGTTTTAGTTTCAACATTTGAAGTAAAATTGATTCTTAATAAACAGTAATTCTCATATAAAAATAGATGAACGCTGATTCCTAGTATTTACCATAAAATATGAATAAGTTTGAAAAGTATTTGTGTTTTGATTATTAGGAAGACATTAATAAGTATTTGGAGCAAACGTGTGCGATTTACTCTCTGTTACTTCATGTTTGATGGTAACCGTCGCCACACTAGTCATTCAGCAGTAACAGAGAAGACTTCATTACCGCATACAGGATTGCATCTTGAATGTGTTAAAGTTGATCTTTTCTAACTGTCATGTAGGTTTGATTTCTTGTGAATATAATAAGTGTGTTGTAGAATCTTAATCTACGGGTTGATTCCTTCTTCATTGTTAAATACGTAATGAAGGATTGACTTTTCTCCCATAGTGTGATTGAGCTGAGTAATGTTTGAGATAAGGATCTTTGAGTGAGCTATGTACCACCTTTGATCCTTAAGATATCCAAAGTGCTGATAGCAGCAGATGCCAAATTGAAAATAGCAAATATGTCTTATAAGTAGATGATTTTTGGCTGCAGAGTTTAAAGATCGAATGTTGGATGTACATCGAGCAAATGTATAACATGTCAGACATTGGTTATATCCTTGACGATAGTAAAAAGCTAGAGAAATTGTAAGACACTTGAATTCAGCTAGATATTTCGGTGTTGTTCTGGGAGCAGTCATCGAACTCCAAATTTCGCTGTGCTGCAGGAAGAACTAACTAATTGATTTTTCTGTCATCTGTTACATTGATAGAATCTGGTGGTAATATCAGTTAGCTCTAGCTGCCTTCCAAGCATTATATTCTCAAATATTATTGTTTATATCTGAAAACAGCAAAAGAGTTAGTGAATTCTGAAAGAACAAAGTGGTTTAAACAAGAGTTGATCAGGAACTTACATTAATCCTCCATTATTAGACAATTCACTATAAGTAAGTTTCAGATATCTATTAACAGAAGTAGAATATTTGGGACTTTTCTTTGACTTTAAACTTATTTGAGGACTGGATTCATTGTACAAGAACTTCTTCTAGAGTAAAGTCTTCTTAATTTAAACTAACCAAAGTAACCAATCTCTCGGCTTCTCTGTAAAGAATGTACGTTGATGGTTATTTTAGGTATAAACTTGAAAAAGTAATTATGTGCGAAACGATTGCTATTGATGAGTGCTATCGATTGGTATAATTGATTATCCGATATACGTTTCGGTTTCGAGAAAAGTTTACAATTATTGTATTAAGCGATATTGAAATGTTCTACTGAGAAACCCTTATGAAACTGTGTTGAACGATATAAGCAGAGACAGATTTAACACAATAAAGCTTACCTATCAGTGGTAAAATAAGAATGAATGCATACAGGCGTTACAACTTTCATACGTAAATAGTATAGCAGACATATTTGTAATGAAGTAATTTAAAATTCTCTGAAAACCCCAGAGAATTAGCAATTATAGCTAATAGTCGATGTCTCTAGTTGAGAGCGTTGTTTTGGTTTAGGACGCTTGCTATGCAAACGCGAATATCAAATATTCCCCCAAACAATCCAGTTCTTAATTTAAGTTTCCTCTTGTTATAATATTGACTCGAGGTTAGTACAAGCCGTGGATGCTGTGGTTTATCTGGTAGAGAGTTGTCTTCGTATTCGGGAGGTTTTGGGTTCCCACCCAACGGTCTCTTATCCTGAATGAAATTTCTTCAGAGTTTTCTCAGTTCCAGCAGACTAACACCTGGATGCTACCTTCAAACTATGCCGGGGCCAATATTCTTTAACACACCTTTCAGATTTCGTGTCCTTCTTAATTGAAATCACTGTAATGAGGCTTAGTTGTAAGAATGCATTAATTAAGTCAATAAGTCAATACAAGTTTTCAATTTAATGAAAACAGGCCGAAAGGCAATAAACTTAACTTTATTGTAAAAAGACTCAGCAAGTGTAACAGTTTTAATGTTCTAAGCACATCTCCTCCAGGCCAAACACTAATAAACAGTAACACTTTATAAAAAGCACCAGAAGGCCAAGAGATTCTTTCTGCGTCATCTGCTAATCGCGTCCCAGAATTCGTGTACTTTTCAAAACTAAACTAGTAACTGTTCGTTATAGCGGTTTAGTTGACTAGGGTGTGTAGTCTGTGAGCGAAGGACTGTGATTGGTTAAAATTTGTTTAGTTTGGAAAGTAAACGAATTATGGGACGTGACTGGCGGATCACGAGGAAAGGATCTCTCGGCCTTTTGGTGCTTATTATGAACTGTTAGTTTTGATTAGCGTTTCGTCTGAGAAGAACGTTTTTAGAACATGGAAGCTGTAACACTTCCTGTGTCTTGTTAGAAATAAAGGTGAGTGTATTGAGTTGTCAGCCTGTTTTAGTTAAATTAAGTACAGATAAAGGCCTCAATATAATTATACTCACAATAAGTGATCAATATGTAACCTTAAAAATTCGGAGTTCTTTGCTATCTCTGACAGTGAATATAGTAGTGTAAGAAATTCCCGTAGTTCTTTAAAGCATCTCTCTTTGGCATGTATCACAACATTTCCGTTATTCTTACAGTATACGGAGGTCGAAGTGCAAGTAGCGGTGGTCGTGGTGGTAGTGGTTTAGGGTTTGGTGGTGGATGGCTAAGTTGGCTTTTCGGAGGAGGAGGTGGTGGTGGAGCAGGATGGGCGTCAGGAGGAGAAGGAGGTTTGGATGGTGGAGGAGGTGGAGGTGGTGGAAGCGGATTTGGATTCGGTTTTGGTGGAGGTGTTGGCGGTGGTGGAAGTGGTAGCGGCGGAGGAGGTGGTGGTGCAGATAGCGGTAAAGGAAGTGGAAGAAGGAGTGGTGGTAGAGGGGGTAAAAAAGGTGGTGGTGAGGTAGCAGACGCTGGAGGTGGAGGCGGGCATGAAGGTAAAATTATATTAAATTTGTATTTCAATTTATAAAATGTTATTGTATGTTTAAATGATCAACTTCGCCTAAGAATATATGACGTTCTTCGGTAAGCACTCTTCTCGGAGCTGGCATAAGAAAGTCTGAGACTACAACATTCGTTAATGCACAACATATGCATTAACCTGCCGAAACTTTAGGACATTTTACTTTCTGTGATTGGATCCCATACCTCATAAACCTGTGTTCCCATAGCCGATCTGAAATTGGCTATGGCAATAGCTTCACCACTGGAACTGGTTGTTTATTCGTACTTATAAATATCTTAGGTCACTAAAACGTTGTCAATTTAGACAGACTGCGCAAAGTGTAGGAGTACGATTTGCATGAAACATGGTACACTCATAGGGGATAGCAGTGTATTAACACGTATGTATATTCCAGCTGCTATTAAAAATTTTTGCTACGAATTGAGAGTCAGAGAAGAAATTAGTCAATGCAGAATGTGGCGCACAGATAAAGCGGAATATGTGTCTATGTGCTATATATTCCGAACTGTCAAATATAACTTGTCACTTGAACCTGTCGCCATTGAATACTTATCATGTGTTAGGATGTATTAGAGACTAACTAGAAGCGGTTGGTGTACAAATGAGTGCGCGTGGCAGAGCGACAGTTGAAGAACAGAAACTTGCAAGTTCGATTGTGCAGATTCTACTTGAATATATCTGCAATAGTATTGTGAACGGGTTTCATACAAAGTAGATAAGTCACTGGAACATGTGGAGCAGATTTTGTTACCCTATGTGTGAAAGGTGACCTCGAAGACAGTGACGCCGCTGACGACGAACGCAACGATAGCGTTTACCCACCACCAGCAAAACAAGCAAAATAACAGAAAATAATTTCATTGGAAGATACATTGAACGCTGTCGAATTCTTGTATGACATAAGGAAAGGTGCACATGTCATTGCCCACAGTACAGAAATTGCATCGGCATGTTGATAGTGAAAAGTAATTGTACATGTTGGAACAAGAGATTCGAGCAGTCTTAATCGAGTGCAGACATTGCGAAAAGTATACGAAAATGTTTTACAGAACATCGAAAGTGCAAGGGCGTTGCTGTGATAAATACCATATGCGTAAATATGAAACCAGAGTTTATGTACAGAAAAGATACAGTGATTGGATGACAATGATAAGAACTATTTTATTCAAAGTATTGGCCATCGCTAGCGATACATTTCTGCCATCGTTCTGGCAATGTGTGGATACCAGACCAAAATAAACTAATCATCTTGTGCTGCAAACCAGTCAGGAAAAGTGAAAATCGGAAGGCGCCAAGTCTGGTGAGTAGGCCGCAAGCGGAATGATTTCTCAGCTAAACGTCGCAATCGTTTCCTTAACTGGTTTTGCTGTGTAGGAGGGTGCATTATCGTGAAGCACATAACTTTATCTGGTTTTCGGTCATATTCTGATCGTTTTTCACGTAAAGCTTGATGCAAATCGATCATTTGTTGTCGGAAACGTTGGGTGTTAACGGTTTTGCCAGGTTTCAGAAGTTCATAATAGATCACTCCCTTCTGATCCCACCAAACACAAAGCATTGTTTTCCGTCCATAACGATTTGGTCTTGCAGTCGATGTCGCCGGTTCTCCTGGAGTTACCCATGATGATTTACGCTTAGGATTCTCGAAGTAGATCCACTTTTCGTCACCAGTCATAATTCGATGGAGAAATTATTTGCTTTTATACCTGGAGAGCAGAATTTCGCAAGTGGTTTTTCGGTTTTCCAGCTGTCATTCAGTCAATGCTTGTGGAACCCATTTTCAGACCTTCTGAATGTTGCCCATGGCTTTTAAACGTACGGAAACTGCTTCTCGTGACACATTTAATTGATCCGCGAGTTGTTGTTACGTTTGAGCGTCATCCTTATCCAAC
>JAGDQP010022004.1:0-31005 GCA_022664845.1 Lepisma saccharinum
CAGAATTTAAACTGGGATGAAGTTGGAATTAAAATTAATGGCGAATATCTTCATCATTTACGGTTCGCTGATGATATAGTCCTGTTTGCTTCAAGTGCAGAAGAACTACAAACCAGAATGGAAGAACTGAGTAACGAGAGTTCGAAAATAGGCCTTAAAATGAACTTAAGTAAAACAAAAGTAATGTACAACCAACATGCTGCAAAGAAGGAAGTGAAGATTAACGGAGAGACAATAGGCATAGTTGATGAGTATGTTTACCTAGGCCAGCTTAAAACATCGAATGCAAAGTTGACTGATGAAATAAATAGAAGATGTAAAATGGCGTGGAGTTCTTTTGGAAGACTACACTTTATTTTCAAAAGCAAACTTCCAATGTGTCTGAAGCGTAAAGTTTATAATCAATGTGTCTTACCTGTAATGATGTACGGCTGCGAAACTTGGACATTGAATGCGCAAACGACTCAAAGATTGAGAGTCACACAAAGAGCAATGGAGAGGTGCATGCTAGGAATAACCAGGAGGGACAGGAAGAGAAATGAATGGATTCGCGCACAAACAAAGGTAGAGGATGTAATCAAGAGTGCGAAGAAGATGAAGTGGAGATGGGCCGGTCACATAGCTAGACGAACAGATGGAAGGTGGACGACAAATGTACTACAGTGGATTCCTAGAGAAAGGAAACGACCGAGACGACGTCCAAATGTAAGATGGGTAGATGAAATCAAGCGTTTTTCAGGAGCTACATGGATGAGGATATCAGCAGACCGAGATATGTGGAAAGAAAAGGGGGAGGCCTTCATCCAGCAGTGGATAGAAAACGGCTGAATATGATGATGATGATATATATATATATTTAAATAAAAAATGAATATTGGAACAAAGTTGAAATATACTCTCTACTATACTCTCATGTGAAAGGTAAAATTTTACTACTGTCATTAATTGCCAACATCGTTAAGCTAAATAATGTTTCATCAAAAAACGATATTTTTTTATAGTTTTTCATGTCTTTAGCAATTCCTGTTTTAAAAAAATCGGTAACAGAATACTTCTTCTGAAATTGTAGAAAGAAATTATATGTCTCTGAGGTAATCCTGCCAAAATTTCACGTCATTTGGACAATAATAACAGAAATTGTACATTTATTTATGGAACTCTGCGGTTTTAAAGGGCAGTCGTGAATGGGAGATAACATGATTTTCAACCTTTCTTTGGCATCCTATATCTCTGGAATGGAAAGAAATACAAAAGAGACATTTTACATTCCTTCCTCACTTGACCCATAGTACTTGAGGAAAACAAAACCATTCAAATCTGAGATGTTCCATCTGGAGGCATTAGGAGATGTGCGCTGGAATGACCCGGTTTTAGTCGTAAAACGAACGACACCTCAATTTTTTTACAGTGATCTACTTGTGAAACTCATAAATAAAAGAAAAATAATTATTTACGAAGAAAAACAAGGAAGTAGACTTTAGAAAGTTCTTTCACTGTAAAATACTCGCTCGTGACATAACATAATACTACATAACAGTGATAAAAATAATTATTCCGTATAGAAACTAGAAGCTTCCGAAACCTATTTAAAACATTTTTTTTTCTTTTACCTCTTTTAAACAGTAATGACCTTGTTGAGGCATTTTATGTTCCTTGTCCATAAATTAATTTACATTTCACGGTCACTCAAGTATGCAGCATCTATTTCCATATACTTATTGGAAGATTCACTGTTTCCGCGGATTCTGTTTCGCTTTTGTTTTCGATGCGTGCTCTGTAAATCTACATTAACAATAAACGCTGATCAACTAATTGAAAATTGTAGGGTCCTGAGAGCTATAGTAAACATTAAACACAAGGGGAAACGTTTTATCACATTGATAACATCGTTATCAATGTCCACCTTCTTAACGTTGTATTTAAAATTAAATCAATGATTATACGGTTAAATAACATACAATAGATTGCGAATTAAACGTTTTTTATTGTGTTGTTGGGGTTTTGATCACGTCTTGCATACTTAAACTTTTTCGCTTTAATGTTTGAACGCTTTCTCTCTTACTGTAAACTTTTCAGGCAAGTTAAAAGTATCAGTAAACGATTTTACAAACTTATGAAAGAGTATTAAATGTAGAACTCCGGTAGTTTATAAGGTAATCTATTTCTTTAACCTAGATAGTACCAGGAACACTAAAATTATAAATTTTCTCACTAGTTCTTGAAGAATTTCGAAACAGAAATGACTGGACCAGAGTTTATTAGGATACATGGTGATCAAAATGGATACTAGAAGTGTTTTAATAAGCAGTCCTAAGAAACAAAGTGACAAGAAAGCATTTAAATCTCAGCTTCAAAACGTTTAAAAGTGAAACGACACTTCTTCTGCACATTACTTATACTTTTGTGACATACTGGTATTTTTCTTCATTTAAATACGAGTGTATGATTGTCTATTTGTAAGTCCAATTTTCACTTCAAAGAAACAGTAATCTACAGTGCTACAGCCATAAACCATAGACTGATAAAGTTTACATATATTCTTGGGTGAGAGCTTCGGCTCTCCTCTCCCAACCCGTCTGGTCAGCGTGGGAGCAGTAGACCAACTCCTCCCTTCGGGGAGAGGCCTCATCCACTAGTGGATTGAATATGGCTGTGATTTATTATATACTCCGCATACATAACGAGTATCTAAAGAGAGGAATATCTGGTAAATGCGCATTTCTCTTGCGCATGATACGTCACATTAATAAAGCTTCGAAATAGTTGTTTGCAACCTGCTTCCGTACCTACATAGATAGAGCATCAGCTTATTGAGCAGCTGACCCGGGTTCGAAACTCGGCAGGGTGAAGAATTTTTCCTCTTTTTGTTGTTTTTCTCTTTCAAAAAACACTTTTATATGCTCTTATATATATATTAATATATTTGTGATCATGGGTTAGGCTAAGTTAGAAAATTAGGCTCGTTTTCTTTTTCATCATACGTGATACAACACACTTTTTTCTTCTACTTCCCGGCAACGCTGACAGATAACTCTATAACGAAGTTTAGATAGGGTATATTCCATGCTATAGATGCTCGCGTATGCATAGGGATTCACTGAAAATTAGCTTCCATGAATATTACCATATTCCTCCTTTTCAAATTCTGAATCAAAACTAATAACGAATCTGTACGGAATATTCTCCTAGTTTTCGAATACTTAACAGTGGCTGCCCGTGGTTGTCTCCACTGGGTGTTGCACTCAGACCCGCCGCCAGACACAAAGAATAGGGGGTTAAGAAAAATTAGGGAAGGGCTTGGGCTTACGAAACATACATAAAATTAAATATATGTATTGGGACAAGGAAAATTTGCAGGGGCTCAGCCCACCCCCTGGCTGAGGGCCTGGACTTTCACTATGTGAGAGAGGATTAGGTAGCTAGTCAGTCACAACCAATCAGCGTACACTTTTTAAAAAGCTCGGAAATTTTACCGTGAAAATACTGGCAATCGGGGACGCCATGTTTTTACCGTAAAAGTTCAGGTACTAACCGTATTTATGGCAAATGTATATAGATGGTTGATTACGTTTCTTCTGGATTCAGGTATTTTCACTGTAAAATGCGGCTACGGGGAAAAGCAGGAACAATTCCGGTATTATTACCGCAAATTTCAACTGAGTTTTTAAGAGTGTAGAGTGTAATTATGTAACATAGACACAAAAGAAGAAGTGACCAAATTTTCAAATAAAGGGACGTTAAATCAATTAGTTACTATTTTGAGAAAACTTAGAAAAATGTCGTATCCTATAATATTGAAAATATAATTTGATAGTATGTCACAAGTTTTTTGTGACTAGAAGTTTGTGTCACTGTTATTGGTATTGTTAATATCAGTTTTAGAAACTTTGAAGATTCACGAAACGTTTTCTCCAAGCTATTTTGAATGATAAAGTCGAACAAGGCCACAGCTTCTGACGTTGATCGAAATTTTTCTGCCGAATGAATTGGAGACAGTTCGTAAAGATAGAGATTTTCTTTGTCAAGAAATATGTAAATTAAACATAATTTCTCCACAGTTTGTTTTGGAAAATTGCAAAAGTAACTCGGAAATTTCTCTAGAATAAACAGCGTGGCTGCCATAACGTGCCATGTGAATGTAGGGATTTTGCCTCGCAAGTAATCACATCGCATATTTTCTTTCATTCCCTTACCCGTTCCATTCTTTCACTCTTTCTCCTTTTTGATAGCGTGTTTGTATTTTCTGTTTTTTCACTCGAATCATCAAGCTGGTCTTTAATATGCCTAATATTTGTTACAAAGCAAAGTGGAAAATAGCCTTTAGTGCCAAGGAAGGGTCAATTTCTTGATTTTGAAGTTTATTAAACAAAATTTCCACAAGAAGCATGATTTTACTAAAAAAAAAAAAAAGCGAGAAATTAAAATGGCTGCTAATAAGTGTTTTCTTTAGTACTTCAGGCCGATGGATTGTGTTTGAATTTAATTTAATACACTATTTAAGGGGATCTCTACGTAATGTTGAAAACCAATCGTTTGGTTATTTTTGCATTGGGCAACAGGAACCATTTCATGTTTTCTGTGTTGAACGTTGCTATCAGCGGTTGTACTACTGAGGTTTCCAGGGTCAAGAGGAAGGAAACAGTCACGGCCTTAATGTAGGTACCATTCTAGCAATTCACCTAACGAATCTGAGGAAAGCTCAGTTAAGATGGATGGCAGCACGATTAATTGCGTGCTTCTCCAGTAGCTGCTACCGTAAACCGCAATAGTAGCCACTAGACCACGGAACCTATATCTGAGTCATATGTTCTTTAACGTTTTTTTAAATTTTCCCTGCGAGTTAGGTAACTGTGGCGTAAACGTGTCACAAGGCTTCTCGAGGTGATCAAACATCATCGGGAAAGGATGGGGAAATTAGTAAACAGGGCCTGATATTGACCTAATGAAACAGAGGAGTACCATGCAAAACTTTAGCCAAAATGGCCGGCACGATAAATAACTTGAACTTGTATGTGAATTTAAAATCGTTGAAAAGAGGACCATTCAACGGTTTTCTCAGCTTTAAATAAACCTGTGTGCTATTAGGGTGGACAACGTGGGTAGGATTTTATACAAATCAACTTTTCCATTGGACATCTAGTCTATGGTGAATGTTCGGTTTGGAAGCAAGTTTCTGAACCAAAGTTCCTAAACAATGTGAATCGGTGGTAGTTCTCCGTTGCCGTCCCATAGGCTGGAGATGGCGTAACGGCCTACGGAACCAGACATAAGTGAACTTTGAATCACTTGGGTCTTCATCGGGATCGTACCCGGAACGTCTTGGTTAAAAAGTGATAATCAAATCACCGATACAACCAGAACATACTAAGCATTTGAGTATACTCTATCTTGAAACAGAAAAAGCACGTTTACTCACCATGCATATTCTGCTTATGTCAGCAGATGAAGCTGCCATATTTTCTCTTAGCCTTGAACTTCGCCTCTCTCGCTGGAACCTTCTCTGTTGCAACGCCTAATGCAGAATCTGCTGAGAAGACCAATACGTGCTTTAATTAAAGCATCCCAGAAGTATGTTAATACAAAGCACCGACTTTCTTCATGTAGACTTTCAATTTTGTTATCATAATTATCCCTTAATCATCTCAGGGAAAGGAACATGTATGACAGGTACCTGTGTATGAATATTTTAAAATTAAATTTATAATAAACCTTTTATGATTTTGTCGTGAACGTGCTTGCTTTACGCATTGTAATTAAATGCGGTATTATAAAATTATGTTATTAACATGTTAATTCTGTTCCACTTTAAGCAGATGTTGAATGTTCAAATGGTCGTTAGTGTGACACTTTCGTTGCGTATTTGACATAACACGTGCTGTTTATTTTCAGCTATTTTGTACTCTAAAGTAAGTTACTTTCTTTTCCTTAATATCACTAGCATAGATACAAAAGTAAACGAAATGGATAATCACGATGTAATATTTTACAAACTTTTCTTCTTCTATGTTGGCGTTTGTTACTGCTGGGCTCTTTCCGCTGGGCTTCCGCAGTCCGTTTCTTTTGGAAAAGTGACCATTTTCAGGCAAGGAACAAAGTATAATAAAGTGTTAACATTTTATGATTCACAGAGAAGGCAAGGAAAACTAAAATATATATAAATTATTATGTATTATAGCAATTGAATCGTTCACATCAACATTTTTTTGTGAACAGTGATGTAAAATGGTATAACGTATTTATTAAGGTTCGATATTCTTGTGGTGGTATTAGTTTCAGATTTTCTCAAGAAAATGCACCTCTTTCTGCACTACAAAATATGTGTTGGAAGTATAACGCTTAACAGAAAGCAATATGGCAAATTTTCTCCTGTCTCCTGGAAAATGTTGTTGGTTATATTATTCATGTGATCTATTAAAATATTAAACTCTCATTATCGAATTCCATGTGTGTCTCAAAACACACACGGATATATAACACCTCTAACTAGCTACATTGCAACCGAGAAATAATAATTTACTTTATTTTATACAGGATAGACAGAAAACTGTGGTCTAAATCCGTCACATATCTGAGGGATGACGTCCTTCAACGAGCATTCTTCAGGAGGCAAAGTACTGACGGAATCTTAGTCCGAAAGCTCGCCAGGTGAAACTGAGTAAAACCCTTGCAGAAAAATGTTAGGATAAGCAACAACAGGATTCGAACCTGACTGCCTCTAGAGAAAGTCCGCGACCTTAATCACTGGACCACTGATATTGGGTTCTAACCGGGTTCTTTTCCGGGTTCTCGGAAAAGAAATATATGCATAAACGTGTGCATGGGAAGGGGGAGATAATGTAAGTGCCCACTAATATCATGGATTATCAGCATGTTTGTTTACAAAAACCAAAAGAAGCATTTTAGTCCAGTTAATCTAAAAAAAAAAAAAAAGACCTTACCTTGCAAAAGATGGGATAATTATGATTTTTGGATATGTTTTGTATGTTCGGGGCCTTTAAAAGAAAGAAATTTTCGATTTTGACCTGACACCGCGCGCGCCGCAACATAAAGAATCTTCGAAAATGTTGATCTTTTATCATTTTCAGGCGATATCTCTTAAACGCTGTGTTTTACGGTAGGAAGAAGAGTAAATTTACTGTAATTTGAACGCAGAATGTTTTTCTTCCAGCCCAATAGTTTTCAAGATACAGCTCTACAAAGTTTAGATAGATTAAAACAACAACAACAAAACATAAAAATAAGCAATGCCATATAAGTTATTACTTTGTAAAACAAACACGGTACAATAATGAAAAACTTGAAATTATATCAAACCATAGTAACATCTACAATTTTCGTCGCTAGAAAGACCGACCGGGAGTGATTTCTTCAACTTCTACGCTTACTATAACACCCTCAAAGCTATTCAATTTCTGAAATATTATTTGTTTGATGCCTCATCATATAAAAGTTCAAAAACTGATGGAGTGTACCCGTCTTCGGTGTCATTATCCATAACGACTTAAGGCACCTTTGTGCACAACTGTCTGACGCAAAAGTAAGATATCGACGAACAGTTAAGCTCTGCATTTTGTATCTAGTCCAGTGCAGTTAGGCATATTTTGAGCCAAACATGGACAAAATTAATTACAAAACGAGACTACGTGGGATGTGTTCGTCATGTTTCTCTGATGATATCCTAAAAATTCCCAACTCCTGCCTCTTCGACATTTTCTGCCATCTTTAAAAAAGGACGCCATATTGCATTTCTTTAATATTTTCTGATAGGCAGGTTTTTAGGCCTAAAATCGAGTTTTCATAAATATGTTATCGTATGCTATCTAACATTATAGATTAAAATAAATTCGTAAATCCATGTCGTCATCTTTATAAACAGCCATATCGGATTTTTTATTATTTTCCTCAATGTTCTTCAAATTTTTGTTTCTCACCCATCTAACTTTCCAGGTGTAAAATGTTGTTATAAGAACTCATTCCGCCATCTGCACGATCAGCCTTATTAGGTTTTACGACTTTTTAATCTAGAGATACTGTAAGTTATAAATGCTTTGTTCTTTATTCAGTTTTTCTACCTCCGTCTTCTAACTTTCCAGATATAAAATACGAAAGTCCAGTGCATTTAGGCATGTAACCTGGACCAAATAATTAACAATACAAAACCACTTGGGATGTGTTCGCCACGTCTCCCTGATCAAATCCTGAAAATTCCTAACTCCTCCCACGCCGATGTTTTCCGCCATCTTTAAAATAAGACTCATATTGAATTTTCCCAAAATTTTCTCATTGGCAGACTTTTGGTCGTAAAATCATGGTTCCTTTTGTTTGTTGTTTTGTTGCCCTCGAAGTAGGTCAAAGAAAGACATCTTGAAGTTGTTTGATAAACTCTAAATGGCTATGGTTGAGATTATCAGTAATTTTCCCTCCATATACAACACAAAGTAATTTCTCCAGTCTGTGCTATTTCCTGTGGCGATGAGGTAGGTACGTTGAAAACATCAATTTTCTTCCTTATTGAGGTTCTTTAATAAGCTTATCAAATGGTTTTGCTTTTCCCTCTTCTATGCATAGCAGTAGTAATGTCACATCCTGTCACAGCGTGTAAAAATTAAGGATTCTTTCATTTCGGGCCAAGCGATTTTTGAAGTGTTTTACTATGTGTACCTACTGAGGATATCTCACTTTGTTGGGAACGAGGATATACATATTACGCTCTCGGCATCTGTAACTTCTCCAGCTATAAGTGGTGTACTTTTGCTGATTGTTGTTGATACGATTAATGCGTGTCTGCTTTTGCTTGACAAGACTTTAACAGCTGCTGACTGAAGAAGGTGTTATCAAATCATGGAAATAAGTCTCTTTGTTCCTTGAGTTTACCAGAAAGATCTCTGGAGTTGACACTGCAGTAGGGTCATTTCATGTGAATTCAACACACTTTTTAACAAAATTCTACCTCACCCTCTGAAATTTCTATGATTTATGGTTTATTGCTAGTATCCGTTGAGAATATTATTATTATTATTTAGATTTTTTGATGCACTGGTTTATGTACTATGAAAGTTCAAAAAGTCAAATGATCCGTGTTTTTAGTCTACAAAATTACTTATGTCTACTCAGCAATAGTTGGTGCTAGAGAGCTCGGAGACTGCTCATCTTAAAGCTCTTATAACAAGTTTTCATTTGATATGATGCACGACAGCGTTGCACAAAATTTTGTATCCCCCTCCAAACAAACAAACAAATAAAAAAAACACACGATTTTCTGAAAATCGGACAGCTCCAATTTAAAAAAAAATTCTTATATGTTGGTCATACTACCCTACACCTACCATGAAAATTGTAGTTTGGAACAATAATGGGATCGTGAGATATAAAATATTTTCCTTATATGCTTGGGGAAGAAAAGGCATTAGTGGTCCACATTAAGATAAAAAAAAAAAAAACTTTGGCAGACTTTGGGGTCATTTTAGTAATTAATGACTTCCGCCTGTCTCAAGCTGTTAAGTTTCTAACATCCACAAAAATCTGTGCCCCAGTCGGGATTCTAACCCGGAACCCTGGAGTTGCTAGCCTGACGCCTAAGACCGAACAGCTACCAAGATTGGCTCCGTATTAACAATTTGAATTATTATGCAGCCTTTAGCGTTAGGGATCTATGGTTCAGGCTGGGATAGGGAGGGGAAAGGATGCAGTAAGAAGTCGGAAGTCGGCTAGAGCCTGGTGCGACTAACGAGAAACAATTGGTTCACATTAAGAATATTATTATTGGAAACGGAACCAGGATTGGTATCCTGAAATTTGAAACTGAGATTTCGGATCTGATACTTGGAACCGGGTGCCGGTTGAATTCTGAAACCAGGTGCGAGGATCTAGGATACTGGTACTCGGTTCCAAGAACCAGGTCCGAGTCCTCAGCTTCTAAAAGTTACAAGGTTTTTCCAGATCTGTAATATTTTTACCGCTATATTTTATTTACATGCAGTATTTATTGAATTGCAGCACACACAACAGACAATTATACAGTATTACACATACAGTGCAGTAATACAGTATAGTAATTACGTGCATGTCATACAATTGGTAATACAGTATAGAATCACTACAGTTATGCACGTACATTTCTCAGCAATTTCATTTTCTTTAACGCACCACGGTCTACTACATCCAAGATCTTCATCTTGGATTGTATATCTATACCTCATTGTTTCCTCTTGGCCATGTTTCCGACCTCACTCTTGAAATTCTGATGCGACTTCAGCACTGAACGCTCGAATTGTTGAAAATGTGAAGTATATTGGATAAAATTCAAGTCTTCTGATTGTTGAAACTCCGGCTTCCCATTTGCGATTGTTGACTTGTTTTTACCAAAAGTTAGAGTGCCGGCCGGGTGGCCGAGCGGTCTGCGGCGGTAGGCCATCGGCTCGAAGGTCCCGGCAGGGGCATGGGTGTGGATTTTAACAGCTAAAGGCCGAATCATGACGAGCCGAAGTCCAAAGTTACCAGACTGGCCAATATATATATATATATCAAGTAACATTGTTTACAATCCAAATATTTATGTATGATAACGATCATTTCAATTTCCACAATGGTTTCGATATTTTCCCAGCGGAAAATATCAAAAGAAATGGTAAAAATTAATCAAAAGTTCGTGGTAAATAATATGAAATGATGGATGGGCTAAAGAACTGTTCGTAGTTCGTGATAACCGAAATTCGTGTTAACTGATAATACTTCCCATAAGAAACAAGAAAACTCTTCTCGCGCTTTCTTGTCTTCTTGTTTCACCTTCTTTCTTCTCTTATACACTGAAACGACACGCGGTAAATGTCTTCGTATAGATAGAAACCGTAGCATCCACACCCGCGCCATAGCCTTTATAGTTGCATGACTACATGTAGGAGAGTCGCAGTAGCCAGTGGATGGCAGATCACTCACTGGGCGTTCTTGCAGGGACCATGTTATCTTAGTGTTTCTGTTTAATGTATACCTGCTGGGACCATAATTTTTTTTTCGTGTTAACCAAGTGTTTGTCTTAAGCGAGTTCGTGTTAAAGAGGTTTCACTGTATATCGATAAAGCATCTAGTAAAACCTCCATGTATTTTTTTAGAAGCGGCCGTCCAATAGGAAGGGCGTAAATGGTAATTAATGAGCGATGTCTGACGTACGGAGGGTAGAAGAAGCGTTACTGTAAACACTCTTCCGCAGAGCCTGATTGCCAATCGAGGTGGTCGAGCATGTTAGTGCCTTAGTCCATTGAATCCAAGATCGTGTGTTCGAATCTCGCCTACGGCATGGATGTTGGTGTGTGTGATTTTAAGTTAGGATACCAGTTGTCACAAGTTTTTCAGTAAAAAAAAAAAGGAATTAAAAGCCCGCTTAGAGTAACAAAGATTTAATAAAAAATAAAGCAAACCGGAGAGTGTTAGCTTATGGTTCAAAGGATCCACGGTTCGAGTCCTGGTTTATGATAATAATTTTTAGTACATTTTTATAGTACATGTGCAAATGTTGTTTTATAATATGCTTTAGACATATAAAGTGAATGTTATTCTTTCCTAGTTTTATTTTTTTTTAAATTCGCATTCTTCCTTTTTCTTCAATATCTATTAATTTACATAGTAAAATTATGTGTCCACGTAAAGAACATAAACAATATGAAAAATAAAAAAAAGAATAATTAATAATAGCAACTATTTCGCATGCGCAATCAAACGTTTATTTATTCTTACTTCCCTACTGTCTCCGTTCTTTATGCGAACAAATTAGCAATTTTAAGTAAACGAAGCAAAAAAGGAATAAAAAACCTACAAAACAATAACATTCAGTTAATACGTCAAAATAATATTCTAAAACATAACATTTGCACATGTACTACAGAAAAAGTACAAACAAATTATTGTTATGACCAGAATTCGAACCGCGGACGTATCTCATGGTAAGCTAACGCTCTCTAGCTTTCTCCACGAGGACTCTGCGAATACATGTTCATAGTAATGCTTCTACTACTCTCCGTATATCAAAGCTCGCTCATTAATTACTATTTACGCCATTCCTATTAGACGACAGATTCTGGAAAAAATATATATATAGGGGTTTTGCTAGATGCTCTATCGATATACTAAGTTTGGTTACAAATCTGAATTTTGGACATCTGGATGTTTGGGTGAATCTGTAATCACCCTGGTACTGCGACCACCACTCGTCAGCATAATATCAATCCGTTCATAGAGAGTTAACACCATTCAGAACCACTTGGAACGACAGAATAACAATCACTTTTCGCCTAAAGACCTTAAAAATTAAATTAAAATTCTAGCCGAAATTTGCATATATCTAAATAAATAAATATCGGTGGAAATTTAATTCATAATTTAATTTATGAGAACGAACTAACCTAAAACGGCTGCCAGATGCTTATCAGAATAATGGAAACACCTGTAGTTGGCAACACGTCAGATGTATGGGTTGGCAGTGGTGTCGTGGCGACCGCAGCGCCGGACTGTTGGTGGTGGTGTGTTAGGTTGGTCTCCATACTACGTCAGGCGTCGTGGAACAGGAGTGTGCAGTGGCTGCAGCAGACGGAGGTAGTGTAAAATGGGAGACCTCTCAGAGTTTCAAAGAGGGCAAATTGTTGGTGCGCAGTTATGTGGAGTGAGTGTGACGGCAGTGGCTAGTATGTTAGGTGTGTCGCCAGGGACAGTGTCGAAGATGATGACGGCCTACACAACACACGGGAAAACCACATCGGGGAAGAGGAACAGTGGGCGGAAGAAAAGCATCAGTGACAGGGCACGCCGGGTATTAAAGCGCATTGTCACGCGGAACCGTCGTGCCACTGCGGCGCAAGTGACGGAGGAACTCAATCAGCACCTCCCCCAACCTGTTTCGACAATCACAGTCCGCCGCGAATTACATGACATGAACTTACGGGGTCGTGTTGCACGGGCCAAACCTCTCATCAGGGACCAGAACGCTTTAGCACGCCGCAAATGGTGCCGCGACCATGCAACTTGGACCGTTGACGACTGGAAACGTGTGGTATGGTCGGATGAGTCACCATTCACCCTATTCCAAACCACGGGCCGTGTTTATGTGTGGAGAACGCCCAAAGAAGCGTATGATCTGCAGTGTCTTCGCCCAACTGTGAAACATGGCGGCGGCACGGTGATGCTGTGGGCCGCAATATCATGGTTTTCATTGGGTCCTGTGGTCACACTTCGCGGACGCATCACTGCCAACGATTATGTCGCAATTTTAGGAGACCACTTGCATCCTATGGTCCGGATGTTGTTCCCGGACAATGACTCCATATTCCAGGATGATAATGCACCCATTCACACAGCTGGAGTTGTTGCAGCGTGGTTTGAGGAACATCGGGATGAAGTTCAACACCTCCCCTGGCCCGCCCAATCCCCAGATCTCAACATAATTGAACATCTGTGGTCCATCTTGGAAACACGACTCCGGCGACGATTTCCACCTCCATCCTCTCTCACAGAACTGGCCGATGCCCTGCACGAGGAATGGTGTAATATTCCATTTGCTACCATTCACGACCTCTATGCCTCCATCCCACGTCGCATCAAGGCTGTTCTGAAGGCGAAAGGTGGCCCGACACCATATTAATCTGGTAAGTTGCACTTTCGTTCAGGTGTTTCCATTATTCTGATAAGCATCTGTATCTAAATAAATAAATATCGGTGGAAATTTAATTCATAATTTAATTTATGAGAACGAACTATCCTAAAACGGCTGCCATATTACCCCTTTCATATTTAAAATTCCAGGTCCAAATCCAGGATAGCAGATTTCAAAATAGGCAACGCGGTGCCTTTCTCGTGGATGAGAAAACTGTAAAACTTAATAGGGCTCTTCGTGCAGTTGACAGAATGAGTTCTTGTAGCAATATTTTATAAATAGGAAGGTAGATCGGTGAGAAACAAAGCATTTGAAAATAGAACTACGCTTCTGTGTTTAATAGTAATTAATAATAATAATAAAAAAATAGAATATGGCGGTTTATAAAGATGGCGACATGGATTTAAGAATTTATTATCATCTAAAATGTTATATTAGCATAAGACAAATCACTAATTAAGAACCACGATTTTAGGCCCCAAAACCTGCCATGGGAAAATTTGAAAGAAATTTAATATGGCGTCTTGCTTTAAAAGAAAGCAGAAAATGTCGGAGTGGGAAGAGGTGGGAATGTTCATGATATGATCAGAGAAATATGGCGAACACATCCCAAGTAATTTTGTTTTTCCTTTAATTTTGTCCGGGTTACATGACTAAATGCACTGGACTAAACCTCACGCACTGCTCCATTCCTTTTTGTAACTACACGAAATAAATTTAAGAAGGGATTCAGGGTCTTTCTGAGGGGGAGAGTGCGAGTGGACAGAAAACTAAATTCTGCATAATGATTTAAAACGAGATACATAATGATACATCCTTGAAAAAAATGCCACAATATTTTTGGAACATGGAACAGGTTGCACGGGCGGGCGAACTTTTACTGGTTGCGTTGTTTGGGGTAATCTCATTAGCCAGCATCTTAACAACTCACGCTACGAAATGTTTGTAAAGCCAGCAACAAAAAATGAACTTAATTTTACCAGACTGTCTCCAATTCAGGATGTTGCACACTTTCACGCCATGAGGTCATACCACCAAGTGCTAAAGTGGTTAGGAGTTGGGACGTTTGTGAAGTTAGCCCCCACCCAAAACCAATTAAGGTGAAAATTATCCAAATCGTTAGGGAGTTGTTAGGGAGGAATAGCAAGTACATTACTTTCCTTAGGGAGTAAGAGATAACGTGGTGACGGCGCCAGCAAATGTGGGGGGCTAACTTCACACAGCCCCCCACCTATACAATATCTGTTCGGTGTTGTCTGTAATCGTTAGGGAGGATTAGGGAGTACATTATTTTCGTTAGGGAGTGAAAGATAACTTGGTGACGGTGCCAGGAAAACTGTGAACTTACCCCCTAAGGTACCCCAATAAATCAAATTTTGTGTCGGCGTTATCTGCAATCGTTAGGGAGGAACAGGGACAACAATATTTTCGTTAGGGAGTGAAGGATAACTTGGTGACGGCGCCAGCAAAAGTGTGAAGTTAGCCCCCAAGATACCCCAATTAATCAAATTTTGTGTCGGCGTTGTCTGCGATCGTTAGGGAGAAATAAGGGTAACAATATTTTCGTTAGGGAGTGAAGGATAACTTGGTGACGGAGCCAGCAAAAGTGTGAAGTTAAGCCCCAAGTTATCTTGATTAATCGGATTTTGTGTCGGCGTTGTCTGCAATCGTTAGGGAGGAATAGAGAGTACATTATTTTATTTAGAGAGTGAAGGATAACTTGGTAATGATATCCGCAACTATTGCTGATAGATTCACACCGTCATAGGTATTGTAATTTTAATCGAATCAGCTTTTAATCATTAGGATTTATTAGGGAGAATTAAGAGGTATTTTTTTTCGGTATAGTTTAAATGATAAACATTGAGGACTCCTAGAGATATGTCGGCTAACATCACATAGGCCATCAGTTACTCATTTTGGTATTGAAGTTGCCTCTATACATTATTTTCGTATAGATCGAAGATAACTTGGTGAGCGTGAACAAAAATTCCGTAATAGTAGTAACATTCGCTAGGTGTAACATTCGATCCCGATTTTGATGAAAATTTTTATGAATGTACAGTGCATAGGCAAACCTTCAAAATCAAAATTATAAGTGCTGACGTCAACAAATAACTACAGGAGAACCCAAGATAAAGGTAACGTAGAGAGCAAGTAAATCGAATACAATGTACAAAAAAAAACTTTTCTTTTATAAACTGTTGTATGTATTGAAAACAAATGGCTAATAATGGATATGGACAAGAGGTGATACATGCCGGACAGTATGACGACAATGAGCGTCATCTTGAAAGCGGTCAGCTTGACTATGTTTTAAAATTCTTAAATATTAACTGGGCAATGTCTGTGCTGGAATGTTCCAAAAGACCCAATAATGAAGCTAGTTTTGACATAACTAATCTTGAACGACAAAGTGACACGTGAAATTGGTCTGTAGAATAAATGAACGAATGATGAAAAACACTTTTGTTGAAACAGTTTAAGGAACAAAATTCAAACGGATACATGAAAGGTACAGCTATTTTGGAAAATATGATCCTTATGATCGCAAAATGAATTGAACTATAAAGTTTTAAATACACTAAGGGAAAATGAATGTATAATGCTACGTGAAAGTGATCTTCTCCAGGTCAATTTCACGGTTCATCTTGTCGTACAGGATTAGAGTTACGCCAAAATTGACTTCATTAATGGGTTTCTTGGAACATTCCAGCACAGTTTGATATATTACATTATCCACTTAGTATTTAACTTTTTTGAAGCATAGTCAATATAGCCGCTTTCAAAATGGCTGTCATTGTCGTCATACCATCTGGCATGTATCACCTCCTGTCCAGTATCCATTAATGGCCATTTGCTTCAGTATATGTGACAGATTATAAAAGAAAATAAGTGCTCCTTACTCTATATTCAATTTACTTGCTCTCTACGTTCTATCTTTCTCGGGTTCTTCTTTATTTATTATTTGTCCACAAAACATATAATTTTGGCTATGAAGGTTTACCTAGGCAGTGTACCTACATACGATTTTTCATCAAAATCGGGCTTTGACACCTGGCGAGCATTCCTTGTTAGTTCAAACAGTCATAACTATTCAATTTTAAATCGAAAATTTCGCCAATAATTAGGCCTTGCTGGGAGACATAGGGAGCAGTACATTATGTTCGTTAACAATTAGAACATGGCCTTTTGCCGTGAAATGCATTTTCGGGAGTAAATATCTCAGATGGGTCCCCATGAAAACCATGAGAGATTTGGTGGCTGGGAATCTAAAATAACGTATCCAACTCAAAGCAAACATTGCACCTTTTATTTCGAAGTGATTGGTTTAGTTCAAGTGATTACTATGTACATGTATGTAGCTTCATTTTGAATTTATTTTAAGGTCTTTAGGCAACTATGGCTCAGGCCGTATGGATGCTAAGATGAATTGGTGGAATGAAGAAAGTAGGAGGAAACGAAAGAACCCCAAGAAAACCCACGCACACAGTGTTTGTCCACCACAAAGCGCACATGGCATGAGCAGGCATCCATCCGACGCCCCTAGCACCAGAGGTGAGCGCTCTACCAATTGAGCCACCGTGGCCCCATGTAGCTTCATATTCCTTCGATGCATAAAAGACACAATTTTAACTTTCAGTAACTAAATTCTATCAAGCAAATCAATCGAAAGTAAAGATTACATTTTTTTTAGCTGTGAGGTGACCACATACTATAATTATCTTTCTCGAGACGAAATTTCGAACTTCTTCATGAGGACCGGTTTGAGATATTTTATCTTGAATCCAGCATCGTTGACAAAGATACAGTTTTAACCTCCTTGGCAAAAAGGCGTCGTGATTCTACCATCACAGTGTTTTGTATACAGTCATACTGTTGGTAGTTCTACGAGATATATATTACAGAAAATGGAGACTTATATTAAACTCCTTCGGAAAACATGGTGACCTTTTCGAAGTAACCGCATTTGCATGGTATGACGGAGAGAATCCTTTTGCACTTACAAACACATTCGAAATAAAACTTGCAATATTTTTTGCACGATGTTTTTATTATCGCATAATTTCACATTTTTTATTTAACAACACATTTGATATATTATAGGAAAAGAAAAGGAGACGTGCAATAGTTTCTGGCCATTTGCTATCCATCGTCAACAACCTAAGTTCATCCATAGAAAAATGTTTACTCGATCCATAAAACCCACACGTAAACTCTTCACAGAAGTGCAACTAAAGTGTCGTCAATGGTTCAAGATCCTCCGACTCTTGGAAAACTTGGAAGACAGATGGGGACTCATACTTCTGACAAGTAAACTTATCGATACTTCAAAGTGCTTTTTGACCAAAGTTGCTAGAGGAATAGGGTACATCAGGAAAACACCAGAAAACACTATTAAAAGTGCTTTCGTCAATAAAGACGGACGCAGTGGCCAAACGTTTGGTTTATAAGAATAAGCATTTATGTGCAATCTATTTAGGAAAGCACACGTTCATTTATAAAATGTTTATAATAATAAAAACAAATAAACATTAATGACTATTGGTAAATCCTCTATTTTGGGGGTACGTTCTTCGTGGCCGCCATCTTGAATCTTGCTCGATTTTTTTAAAAATAGTAAGGGGTTCATGTAACATAAATCTGGGCAAGAATTTTAGCAGAAATACATGGGTGTTGCCAGTTTTGTCATACGTTTATTTTTGACAGAGATAATTCTATGTGACATTAGTATTCGTAGTTGATTGAAAATTCCAAAAAAATGATTAATTTGGGTACCTTGTGAGTTAACTTCACTCTTTTGCTGGCGCCTTCACCAAGTTTGTTCTTCACTCCATAACCACAATAAAGTGCTCCCTATTCCTCCCTTACGATTGCAGAGAATGGCGACAAAAAAATCATTAATTGGGGTACTTTGGGGGGCTAGATTCAAATTTTCGCCACATTTGATGGGCGCTGTTTCCACGTTATAACTTACTCCATAAAGAAAATAGTGTATTCCGTTTCCCTCCCCTAAGATGACGGCAACCCAAAATTTGATTAATTGGGTTATCTTGGAGGACTAACTTCATACTTTTGCTGGCACCGTCACCAAGTTATCCTTCACTCCCAAACGAAAATAATAATGTACTCCCTATTCCTCCCTAGCGACTCCCTAACGGTTGCAGACAACGCCCACACAAAATTCGATTCATTGGGGTACCTTGGCGGGCTAACTTCACAATTTTGCTGGCGCCGTCTCCAAGTTATCCTTCACTCCGTAACGAAAATAATGTACTCTCTATTCCTCCCTAACGGTTGCAGACAACGCCGACACAAAATTCGATTCATTGGGGTACCTTGAGGGCCAAACTTCACACTTTGGCTGGCGCCGTCACTAAGTTATCCTTCACTCCCTAACGAAAATAATGTACTCCGTATTTCTCCCTAACGACTCCCTAACGATTGCAGATAACGCCGACACAACATTTGATTCATTGGGGTACCTTGGGGGCTAACTTCACACTTTTGCTGGCGCCGTCACTAAGTTATCCTTCACTCCCTAACGAAAATAATGTACTCCGTATTCCTTCCTGACGACTCCGTAAGGATTGCAGATAACGCCGACACAAAATTCGATTCATTGGGGTACCTTGGGGGGCTAACTTCACACTTTTGCTGGCGCCGTTCCAAGTTATCCTTCACTCCCTAACGAAAATATTGTTGTCCCTATTCCTCCCTAACGATTGCAGATAACGCCGACACAAAATTTGATTTATTGGGGTACCTTAGGGGGTAAGTTCACAGTTTTGCTGGCGCCGTCACCAAGTTATGTTTCACTCCCTAACGAAAATAATGTACTCCCTAATCCTCCCTAACGAAAATAATGTACTCCCTAATCCTCCCTAACAATTGCAGACAACACCAAACAGATATTGTATAGGTGGAGGGCTATATGAATTTAGCCCCCGACATTTGCTGGCGCCGTCACCACGTTATCTCTTACTCCCTAACGAAAGTAATGTACTTGCTATGCCTCCCTAACAACTGCCTAACGATTTGGATAATTTTCACCTTAATTGGTTTTGGGTGGGGGGCTAACTTCACAAACGTGGAGTTGGGAGCTTTATCTCGGAAACTATTGGACTGAGGAAAGCCAATCTGCGCTCAAATTGTAGCAAATATACTCTTCTTTAATATTGGAAATGGACACTTGTGTCATAAAATTCACCGGTCAGGATATATTTTGTGATCAAAACTTATTAACGAATTCTCGTTATTAACGAGATTATCGTTATTATTCTTATTAACGTGTTCTTTTAACGAATTCTCGAAAATTACCTAAACTCCTAAGAGCTGTATCTTGAAAACTACTGGACTGGGAAAAGCCATACCCAGATTCACTCTTCTGTAAGATTGGAAATGACCGCTTCTACTGTAAAACCTACGCTAAGGTAGTACACATGGATTTTTAATAAGGGTCCCAAGATACAAAACATATCCAGAAATCATAACTGCCCAACTTTTGCAAGGTACTTATTATTTTTATTTTCTTTGGTAGTTTGACTAAGTATGGCATCAACCTGTATTTTTTTGACATCTTACCAAATAGAAATACCACAATCAGGCGCAGAGCAATTTTTATGTTATTTTTGGGGTAAAAAAGTTTGACACCTTCCTAATCTGTGACTGGGTACACTATGTATGCTTAGTGTGGCACATATTTTTACACCTTCACGTGCATCGAAAGGAATGAATGACCGCTGGTCTTCCTGGGTGGAATCCTCCAGTAGGACTATTTAAACTCCAGTCACATTACTGAAATGTTACAATAAGGCTACAATAAGCACATATGTTAGAAAACACAGTCTACCATCTACTGCAAGAATAGTTTCCACAATACAAATAATGTTTTAACGTTTTTTTTACTGACCTCTCGTTTCATAAGTTGACGAAGGGTTTCATCTTAGAATATTTTGGTTCAATCTCACATTATTCATATCAGTATCATATCAGTTCATATCAGTAGTACAATCTCACATTATTTTACATCGAAAGTTATAAGCAGCTTTGATTATATAATTTAGGTATTTAAATTTATATATCTATCTTGATCTTGACCGGGATATGCAATGGCGATAAACTTACGAGTCCCATATCAAAGAGTTAGTTATGCATGTATAGCATTTCTAACTGTGTACTTACATTTTACTGGAATTATGTTCTGTGGATAAAAAGATTAATATCCCAATAGTAAGAAGAAAAAAATTTAGAACTAGCTCTGAAACTACGCATGATTTTAATTTTTTTAAGTGGAACATTTTTGTTATTTTGAAGTAAATCATCAATCATCTCCCGAAGTTTGCAACATTGCTTCAGGGACGCCCTGTATACGTAGATTACTAACTGTCTTTATAGTTTAAGGAACTCGCAAGTTCATCGCCACAGTAACAAACGTTCGCCATTGGATTCTATTCTGTGCAACATCAAGTTAGTTTTCATCTGGAACATCTATCTATCGAAGATCTCTTCTAATATTGTCATCCCAACGACATCTGCGTCTTCTCAACGCTCTCTTTCTCTCCGGCTTGCCAAACACAATGGGATCTGCGTTTTTCTCCCAATCGGGGCTACATAGAGTTTACAGTATTGATAAATTTAAATTTCGATTAAATTTTATTTTGTGGTCTCTAGACATCGATGGCTAAGATCTGGATAGCATTGGGGAAAGGGTGCGGGAAGAAGCTGTACTTAAGTTGAAGGTACTATCCAGGTATTTGCCTGGTGTGTCTGAGAAAAAAAACTCAGACAAACCTCTGTCATGATGGCCGGCTTTTGGTATCGAACCCAGGATCTCCCGAATGCGTAGTCAACTCCAACAACTGAGCTACGATCGCTCGGATTTTCACTTCGTATACGAAAGTTTTTCTTGAAAATTTTTACTTCAAAGCTTAGGAGGGGTCTTATTATAATTGAGGAAATACGGCATTGAATATGATTAAAAATCCCATTAATCTCATCATATTATTATTATACCTGCAGCGAGTCATTCTATCACTGTATATAAAGTAGTAATTTTTTAAAGTCGGGAAACAAAAAATGCTGTCAATGACAGATTGGATCATATTACCTACCAGTTCTATGTGCATGTAATTGTGTCAACTGAAATGAAACCTCTCACCGCGAACAGCTGACATCCTTTCTCAAAGACAGTGAATTTTGTTGAGTAATTAAATTTCCCAGTAAAAAACATAAGCATATTTTCACTACCTGCAATGTGCTCTTACATCGCATATTGAACATAAAATTTCCCACGCGAAAACAATTCAGATATGCTTTATAAACATTGTTAATGTTATTTTTTATGCAAATAATTTAGGAATATGTGATCACACAAACTAGAAATTACTTGCAATTAGATTATGTGAGTATAAATTTCCAGTTGTTAAAGTCACTTTGACATTTCTTGTGACTCCTGTTTAAAGGAAGCATCAGTAGATTCAATTGTCAAGGCATTGGTGTTTGATGGATTTGAGCTTCAGTATCAAATATTTCAATTTAGTGCCAGCCAAGGGCGTCACCAGTAATTTTCCCAAGGGGGGAATATTAAGGGCACACAAAACCATCATCATCATATTTAGCCGTTTTCTATCCACTGCTGGATGAAGCTCTCCACCTTTTCTTTCAACATATCTCGGTCTGCTGCTATCCTGTTCAATGTAGCTGCTGAAAAACGCTTGATTTCATCTACCCATCTTACATTTGGACGTCGTCTAGGTCGTTTCTTTTCTCTAGGAATCCAATTTAGTACATTTGTCGTTCACCTTACATCTGTTCGTCTAGGTATGTGACCGGCCCATCTCCACTTCATCTTCTTCGCAGTCTTGATTACATCCTCTACCTTTGTTTCTGCGCGAATCCATTCACTTGTCTTCCTGTCCCTCCTGGTTATTCCTGATATGCATCTCTCCATTGCTCTTTGTGTGACTCTCAATCTTTGAGTCGTTTGCGCATTCAATGTTCAAGTTTCACAGCCGTACATCATCACAAGTAAGACACACTGATTAAAAACTTTAGACACATTGGTAGTCTGCTTTTGAAAATAAAGTGTAGTTTTCCAAACGAACTCCACGCCATTTTACATCTTCTATTTATTTCATCAGTCAACTTGGTATTCGATGTTTTGAGCTGGCCTAGGTAAACATACTCATCAACTATGTATATTGTCTCTCCGCTAATCTTTATTTCCCTCTTTGCAGCATATTGATTGTATATGACTTGTTTTACTTAAATTTATTTTAAGGCCTATTTTCGAACTCTCATTACTCAGTTCTTCTATTCTGGTTTGTAGTTCTTCTGCAATTGAAGCAAACAGGACTATATCATCAGCGAACCGTAGGTGATGAAGATATTCGCCATTAATTTTAATTCCAACTTCATCCCAGTTTAAATTTTGGAACACGCACAAAACAGTTTTGGAGAAATTGAATTTCCTTGCCTTACCCCTTTTCTGATGTAAAATTTTTCATTTTCTTGATGTAGTCTAATGACAGATGTGGCAGCCAAATAAATGTTTTGCATAGGCATGGTACCGAGACCGAGACTGGTCTTGATCTCGTCTCGAATTCGAGACCACGACCGAGAACGAGACTAAGGTTCAGGAATCGAGACAAGACCGAGACTCTATGCATTAATACTTACTCGAGACGAGACCAAGACCGAGACTTATCCCTCGAGACGAGACCAAGACTTACCTGTCGAGACTATAAGCTTTATTTTCATGAATATCGATAACATTAATTTAATGCTTTTCATGCTGTTTCATACTAAAAGAAGTCTCGTGACAATTAGTTTCATTCTGATAAATTTTATTTAGTATGTTATATTATAGTTTAAAAATATTACTATACGATAAGCCACATAAGTAGTCAAGTTATCAATGCCGGACTATTTTCTGTTGTCTTTCAATAGTAATATAAAAGTGATTCGCGGACGGATAAATACAGACATTTATTTTCTTCTGCGAATTTTCATCCCCATGCTTTCTCCCTGCTGATAGTCTTCTACTTCTGTTGACACCCTCCTATTACATCAGCTTCTGCTAGACTGATCCCGTAAAGACTTTAAAGCATACATCAAGAAGCCAAACTGTCTTAATTGTAATACAGGTCTTTTCTTACAACATTTACCTATATTTTTAAAAATGGAAAGATTTTTGCAATACTAACCGATACCTTAGAAAAGATGGAGACAATATATATTTCTTCGTATATGGAAACAAACCAGTCGGAGTTCAGTCGCGGGACACGTGAACTATCTTCGTAGCCCTGGTAGTTCCTGATTTGAAAGTTCTCGACAGACAGACATAGCCATTGTATAAGATTTCCCAGCTTGAAAAAAGCTTAAAAAAATTTGAAGTTTCACTGCCCCCGTAAAGTCCCACAGTGAGAAGTGACCACTCTCCAACTTCTACAGTGATCTCCTATTCATGCACATGCTTCATGCAACTAAAGTCTACGTCACGGGTGTGGATGCTTACGATTTCTGTCTTTCGGAGACATTTAGCGCGAATCGGAGTATGTAAGTAGAAAGAAAGAAGGTGAAAACAGAAGATAGAGAAACGCGACAAGAATATTGTATGAAGAGGGCAAAAACCAGAATATGCATTGCTGTATATTCTGAAAAATCCCTGTATCGAACTAACTATGATAGATTACCTGGTAAACCACGCATGCTGCAAAGGATGGGAAAACCCAGGTAATATGTCTGTATTGGCTCTAGTGAATCGCATCCTGAAAGCAAGTGTCTGTGTTGAGCATGCAATCGCCGGTCAACTGCTGCATCTCAGGTGGGTGGCTTCTTCATCCAGGGGCTGCATCCACGAAGTGGGTTGTCCTCTCTGTCGTCTCGGTGTCCAACTGGTGTCCACAGTATGCAGGAGTCCGCAGGTGACCAGTACCCAATTTTCTGGCCCAGTCAAGTTATCTGTATTGGCCCCCCATGACCACAGAAAAAACTTAACTGAAGTGGCTCTTAAAAGGGTACTGTTGCCATTCCACGACTACAGATGGTGCTGGATACTTCGCCTCGCTGTCGCCCGGTTTCCCGGGCAGCTGCTACCGCGGTTGCCGCTGACCAAGTTCGTCATGCCTCGACATGCTCTATCATAACCGTCATGCTTCTGGCTGCTTCTTTCCTATCGACCATAAATGGTACACGGCTTCAACGTGCTTACTAGTGGTACTAGGTACTTCGCTTCGCTGTCGTCCGGTTTCCCGGCCAGTTGCTACCGCGGCTACCATTGACCACGTTCAACAGGTTTCCATGGTTAAATGGCCTGCTTCTTCCAGTCTTCGTGTCGGTATCAGGAGACGGCTATTCTTCGCTGGTGAATACAACTTCCTGCTGGCGTCATCACATCACGGGCGTTTTGAGGGCCACACAGCTGCCAAACGATGCAATCGGACCGCGAGCGCACACCGTAGGTGTGCCTCGCACTGCCATTGATTGATCGCACTTGTTGCTGAAGCCTAAATGTTGTATAAAGTTTCTCTTAGGAATTTCTTAGTTAATGCAGAGGAAATTCTGCATAACCTATCACGTAAATATATCTGTACATTCGATAAAAACAGTATTGTTTTTATAAAAATCAAGTGAGGTGGAGTGACCGTCAAATTTGAATTATCTATATGTCGTTGGTGAAGTTTCGCCAAGACCTCCCGAACAACAACTCAACCACCTTCGAGTTGACCTAGTAGTTCCTGAGGCGGACATAGAGGGGATATAAAGTTGTACATAATATGCATTACACACAGTAAACTTATTTTTTTACCTATTAAGCTATGCTTTGCTCGGATTTTTGGAACGAATTGTTCAAATGACATTTGAATCTAATAACATGGCTTATTCCAAATACCAATGTGCTTATTTCAGTTTATAAGATTCGCAATACGCTATTTGAAAGTAGCACTTACCGGGAACACACTTCACTCTTTTCTTTTTGCTTTAATGTATGGACGTGCAGCTGTAATCCATACATATGAATGGATTCTTTTAATAAATCAAGAGCAGTATAGTGAACAAATTGATTCGTGTGGCTGTGGAGTTCGGTAAATGCTATTTTTAATTTCTTTGTCTTTGATTATTTCCTTTTACAAAGAAAGTTCAGGAATGAGTAAAATTTTTGCCACTGTTAAAAATTTTGTTAACGTTTCTAGGAATTTTAAGGGAAGTTTCGCAGAATTTTTTAGTATTTCATGTTGTCTTGCAGAATTTCCCTGTTATTCGATAGAACGTAGTCTATTTCGTTTTTGGTTCCATTTGGGCCTTTCCATGTCCACTTCCTCTGGGGCGGTTTCTTGAAAACAGTCTGTTGGCTTCTGAGAATTCCACTAACTTCTCCCCTCTCTTGTTTCTTTTGCCAAATCCAAAGTTTCCAACTTTCGTGTCACTGTTCTGCTTGGTTCTACTTTCGCATTGAAGTCTCCCATTACAATTTTGTATGCGATTTGCTACTATCCAAAATCTTCTGTATCTCCTCGTGTAGGTCTTCGATTTCCTCCTCCGGGTGTGGGTCACTTGTATAATTTCCATACTGTATCTGTTGTTTATCTTTACTACTATCTGAAATTCCTTCAATTTCTGTGATCCGTGACTTCAGGTCTTTATTAATTATAAAGCCAACGCCTGTCGGTTTTCCATTTTCTGTTCCTTTGAAGTAGAAGGTGTGCCTCGACGGTAGTTCCAACTGTTCTTCATTCTTCCTCCACACTTCTGATAGTCCTATGATGTCCCTTAATCCTTGTTAGTTTATTCTGCAATTCTTCTAATTTGTCCTCTCCTGCAAGTGACTGACAGTTGAGAGTCGCCACATATAAGTCCGTTCGAGTTGCCGTGTTGGTGTCCTTGCAGTCTACAGTCCAAACCCGGGGATTTTGACCTTCTGACTTCCTGCAGGACTGACCGCTGCCGTTGCCAGATGCATTTAGTACTCCGTGCAATAAGGTCCTTCGTGGCTGTTTCCTTGTACCATGATGTGTAAAGAAAGGAGGGGTGCTGACATTTGAATCACCACGCTGTCTGCTAATGCGGGTTGGTGAGTAGCACATCCATGTTCGTTCGCCAAGCAGTTGCTTGGGTACTAAAAGGCCCCACGACGTGAACGTATGGATTGGAGATTAGGCGTCTATCCCGGTCGGTTCCCTTAATCCTTAGCAAGAAGAATTAAGGGGTCTTCTCCCAGTTAGTGGCAGAAGCCTTTTGTGGCGACAGTCCCGGTTTGCCGGTCCTGTCCCGGTTTCCCGGGTGTATATATATATATATATATATATATATATATATATATATATATATATGTGTGTGTGTGTGTGTGTGTGTGTGTGTGTGTGTTGAAGTCGTCAGTTCAAACCCTGATCGTGCCATCTGGGCATTGTGGTGGAGAAACACCATGTGCGTGGGTTTTCTCAGGGTTCTTTCGTTGGAGAAATTTACAGATGGGTCATGAAGAGGACCTTATTATATTCTTTTAGTTACTTATTACCAACTATTGCAGGGTGTTTATTAGACTACAGTTTATTGTTTTTCTCAAACGTTATCTTATGAAAAGTTAGGCCTTTCTCTTTCTGATAGCAATATCGTTTGTATTGGCAAAGCAAGAGAGTACCAATTTCGAAATTTATGACAGAGTGGAAATTGAAGTCTGAAATACCCAGATAGCTATAAATATTTCCCCCAAACCTTATTTCTTTCCTACTGTCTATGAGAGAATTTGCTAATAGCTTGCTGACTTATATAAAATCATTTCAAAAATAAAATTGAAATAATCATAATTTTCAAATTAACGAAATGGAATCTGAACTCGGAACACAGTACAAAACCCATCTGTGGCTCAGGCCGGAATAGGATTGGGGAAAGGGTGAGGGAAAGAGTCGGTCACTCAGGCATTTTCATATTCCCATTTGTTACAGAAATACCAAATATGGATACAGACTTTGTGCACGGGAAGTCATGTTTTTCGTTGGGAACCCTTGAAACGTTGGGCCTAAGGCCTAAATGACTTTGCTAGAGAAATGTTTGGCCACATTGTACTCTTCTGCTCAATTTCTACATCATGAGAAAAAGTCTCATAATATTGTCGTTTTCGAATTTTGACCACCGTCATTTTGAGTAGAGGCAACATAATGATCCCGGATTTGGCATATTTTTTTTTCTTTCAGGCTTTTCAAAGATATATTACAAAACCCAATTTGCAACTCAATTTTTTTTTGTTTTCCTCACCATTCTCCACCATTGGTGGTTGAGTCAAAGGTGGATTTTATTAACCAAACATATTAGCCTCTCAGCCATTTGCTCTTTTGCAAATGGAAGTAATCATCTGATAATAAAAGTATGCTCTGTAAGTCATCAGTTTATTTTGGTTTCAACTATGCAAAAAGAACTGGGTGGATCGGATGAAAGGGAGTGGTAAGACCCAGGTGTGTCATGTTCAAAAAACCAAAACGTTACTGATTAATCAAAGTAGTCACCATCTGCATCCACATACTGTTACCATCGCTCAGTCAACGATTGGATTCATTGGCGAAAGAAGTCTGGAGTCTGCGCCGGTCATCAGGGAAGGTCTTTTCTATCAAGAAGTACTGGGGGGTTAAAAATCTATAAAAATCAATTTGAAGGGGGGGGGGTATAAAAATTAATCGAAAGGAAGAGTTTCTCTTTATGGAAGAGCAACTACGGATAACACAGGGCATAACATTTTTCTTGTCCTCTATCATCATCATCATCATCATCATCATATTCAGCCGTTTTCTATCCAATGCTGGATGAAGGCCTCCCCCTTTTCTTTCCACATATCTCGGTCTGCTGATATCCTCATCCATGTAGCTCCTGAAAAACGCTTGATTTCATCTACCCATCTTATATTTGGACGTCGTCTCGGTCGTTTGTTTTCTCTAGGAATCCACTGTAGTACATTTGTCGTCCACCTTCCATCTGTTCGTCTAGCTATGATGTGACCTGCCCATCTCCACTTCATTTTCTTCGCAGTCTTGATTACATCCTCTACATTTGTTTGTGCACGAATCCATTCATTTCTCTTCCTGTCCCTCCTGGTTATTCCTAGCATGCACCTCTCCATTGCTCTTTGTGTGACTCTCAATCTTTGAGTCGTTTGAGCATTCAATGTCCAAGTTTCGCAGCCGTACATCATCACGGGTAAGACACATTGATTATAAACTTTACGCTTCAGACATATTGATAGTTTGCTTTTGAAAATAAGGTGTAGTCTTCCAAACGGAACTCCATGCCATTTTACATCTTCTATTTATTTCATCAGTCAACTTAGCATTCGATGTTTTGAGCTGGCCTAGGTAAACATACTCATCAACTTTGCCTATTGTCTCTCCGTTAATCTTCACTTCCTTCTTTGCAGCATGTTGGTTGTACATTACTTTTGTTTTACTTAAGTTCATTTTAAGGCCTATTTTCGAACTCTCGTTACTCAGTTCTTCCGTTCTGGTTGTAGTTCTTCTATTCTGGTTTGTAGTTCTTCTGCACTTGAAGCAAACAGGACTATATAATCAGCGAACCGTAGGTGATGAAGATATTCGCCATTACGACGATATATATCGTAGTATATTTTATATGTTTCGATGTATATTTTATATGCGTTGAAATTCGTTGCACCAGACGAGATTGATATTTGAATTAGGCGGTTATAGTAGTTTTTTTTATGTAATAGCATTGTCAATATTTTACAGTGATACTCTTCCACAGCAAACTTCCACGTATCTGTAGCCTCAGATCAGATATTCCACACACAGTAAAAAATAGCTGTGTTAATTCAACACAATGTGGTGTCCCAGAGTGACTACCACTTTTGTATGTTAAAGCAACACAACGCACGGTGTTGATTTCGGTTCCGGGAGGGGAAAAATAAGTTATGGCTGTACCTAGATTTGAACATGGGTTGCTCGGTTAGAAGTCGAGCGTCTTACTAACTTTTTTTTAATTATTATTATTACTATTTATTTCTCTTAAACATATACATGGGTAATTCATAAATTATGCTTCAACCTAAATACAACCTAGCAAAAGAATCGTTAATGTTTAACATAACATTTTTAGATCATAATGATCTCTAATTACTAAGTATTAATCCAAACCGAAATGGATGAATACATCCCATTTTTAATTAATATATGGCTCGAATATATTGAGCAAAATGTTTGCTACGGTATTGTAAATCTATTTGTAAATACCGTAATATGATTTGATTAATATACAAGGACACAGAATCGATATCCCGTTCCACCAACAACAAATACAGAGTTTGAGCAATAAACCAATTAACAAATTTGTGTTTAGTTGGTGGAAAATACTTGAATTCAGGTCGATAGATAATTTGTTCATAGCTGAAGGATTTAGTCGACGTTCTACAAATACGTGATAAAATTGTGAGTAAAGTATTCCATACCATGTCACTATTTTTGCACTGAGTTAACCTGTGTAATATAGAGTCGACTTGTGTACACTGATTACAAAGATTGTTTGGAACAATATCTTTTTCAAATAAAATATCTTTAGTTTCAAATTTTCCATAAACCAATCTATATCTAAGATCGTGTAGATGAGGGAAAGATTTCAGTGCGTTAATATTTTGCCATATCATTAACCAATTACAATTTGGATATTGTGACACAATTGCATTGTCATCCTGATTTTCAGTATCAAAAATATATTTATAAAGTTGTTTGACACTTAACGTGGCTAAGTTGTAGTTATCTACAGAGCTATACAAAATTTCTAATAAAGGCTCAAACAAATATGGCACATAATAACGCCATGAGTGTATATTTACAGGAGGTATAAATTCAAATTTACTCATGACTTGACGTAAAATTGTGCCAGAAATAGATTCCGGATGTTCACATATAATATTGATAGTTCGGTGTAGCATAAGTGCTTTACATTGCAACTGTAAATTTTTAAGTTGTAAGCCGCCCAACGATGACGGCAAACACAGATAGTCTCTCTTTATTCGTAATATATGATGTTTCCAGATAAAATAGCCTATAACCTTATTAAATTGAGCACTTATTTTTTTGGACATAGGGAAAAATTGAGCCATATACAGATGCTTATCAGAATAATGGAAACACCTGAACGAAAGTGCAACTTACCAGATTAATATGGTGTCGGGCCACTTTTGGCCTTCAGAACAGCCTTGATGCGACGTGGGATGGAGGCATAGAGGTCGTGAATGGTAGCAAGTGGAATATTACACCATTCCTCGTGCAGGGCATCCGCCAGTTCGGTGAGAGAGGATGGAGGTGGAAATCGTCACCGGAGTCGTGTTTCCAAGATGGACCACAGATGTTCAATTATGTTGA
>JAGDQP010022005.1:4112-15882 GCA_022664845.1 Lepisma saccharinum
GACATACTTCATAGGTCTCCTGAACATATTTCATAAGTATCCAAGACATATTTCATAGGTCTCCTGGATATATTTCTTAGGTACCAAGGACATATTTTATACGCATTTTGGATATATTCCATAGGTATTCTGGATATATTTCATAGGTATCTAGGACATATTTCATTGGTGTCTAGGACATACTTCATAGGAATCCAAGACATATTTCATTGGTATCCAGATCATCTTTCAAAGATTTCCAGGATATATTTCATGGGTATTCTGCACATATTTCATAGGTATTCAGGACATATTTCATAGGTATCTTGAAAATAATTCTTAGGTATCCACGACATGTTTCACTGGTATCAAGGACATATTTCTTTGGTATCCAGGACATATTTCATAAGTATCCTGGATATATTTCATTGCTTTCCAGGACATATGTCAGGTATCTTCTCCATATTTCGAGGGTTTTCTGGATATATTTCATAGGTATCCGGGACATATTTCATTGGTAACTGAGACATATTTCGTAGGTATGGTGGATATATTTCATTGGTATCCAGGACAAATTTCATTGGTTTCCAGGACATATTTAATAGGTATCTTGGACATATTTCATTGGTATCCAGGAGATATTTTATACGTATCCTTTACATAATTCATTGGTATCCATGATATTTTTCTCTTGGTATCCAATATATATACTTCATTTATATCTCGCACATATCTAATTGGTATCCAAGATTTATTTCATAGGAATCCTGGACATATTACATACGTATCCTGGACATATTTCATCGGTATCCTGGCCATATTTCGTCGGTATCTTGGATATATATTTCATAGGTATCAAGGACATATGATTGGTATCCAAGAAACATTTCATTGGTATCCAGGATATATTTCATAATTCTCCTTGACATATTTCATAGATTTCCTGGATATATTTCATAGGTATTTAAGACATATTTCATAGATATTCTGGATATATTTCATAGGTATCCAGGACATACTTGATAGGTCTCCTGGACATATTTCATTGGTATCCAGGACATATTTCATAGGTATTCTCGATATATTTCATAGGTATCTACGACATATTTCATTCGTATCTAGGACATTCTTCACTGGTATTCAGGACATATTTCATTTGTATATATTATATATTTCATTGGTATCCAGGAAATATCTAATTGGTATCCAGGACTTATTTCATAGTTTTCTTGGACATATTTCATAGGAATGCTGGATATATTTCAGAGTTCTTCTGGACATATTTCATAGGTCTCCTGGAAATATTTCATATATATCAAGGGCATATTTTCTAAGTATTCTGGACATATTTCATAGATATTCTGGATATATTTCATAGCTATTCTATATATATTTCAATGGTATCTAAGATATAACTCACAGGTATCCTGGAAATATTTCATTGGTATCCTGGATATATTTCATTTTTATCCCGGACATTTTTCGTAGGAATACTGAACATATTTATTGGTATCCAGGACATATTTTAATGGTATCCTGGACATATTTCATATTTTTCAAGGACATATTTTATTAGCATTCTGGACATATTTCATAGGTATTCTATATATATTTCATAGGTATCTAGGATATATTTCAGTGTTATTCAGGACATATTTCATTGGTATAATTGAGATATTTCATAGGTATCGTGGACATACTTCATTGGTAGTCAGGACATATGTCATAGGCATCCTGGATATACTTCGTAGGTATTCTGGATATATTTCATATGTATTCAGGGCATATTTCATTTTTATCTAAGACATATTTCATAGATATCCTGGACATATTTCCTTGGTACCCAGGACAAATTTCATTGGTATCCAGAACATATTTAATAATTATTTAGGACATATTTCATTCGTATCCAGGACATACTTCATAGGTACCTAGAACATTATTCATTTGGAATCCAAGACATACTTCATAGGTCTCCAGGACATATTTCATTGGTATTCAGGAAATATTTCATTGGTATAATTGAGATATTTCATAGGTATCGTGGACATACTTCATTGGTAGTCAGGACATATGTCATAGGCATCCACGACATATTCCATAGGCATCCAGGACATATTTCATTGGTATCCAGAATATTTTTCATTATTATCCAAAATATATTTCATTCGTATCCAGGGTATATTTAATAGGTATCTAGGACAGATTTCATTGGTATCTAGGACATATTTGGTTGGTATCCAGGACATATTTCATAGATCTCCTGGACTTACTTCATAGGTATCCTTAACATATTAATTATGTATCCAGGACATATTTCACTGGTATCCAGGATATATTTCGTAGGTCTCCTGGACATTTTTCTTAGGTTTCTAGGACATATTTTATAGGTAACTAGGACATATTTCATAGGTATCCAGGACATATTTCATTTTTATACCAGGTCATATTTCAAAGGTTTCCTGGACATATTTCATAGGTCTCCTATACATATTCCATTCTTAACCGGTACATATTTCATATGTATGACGACAAGTTCGATGTGTATCCAGGACATATTCCATAGGTATCCAGGACATTTTTCATAAGTATCCAGGACATATTTCATTGCTATGCTGGATAAATTTCATAGGTATCCTGGAAATATTTCCGAGTTCTCCTGGACATATTTCATAGGTCTCCTGGAAATATTTCACATATATCAAGGGCATATTTTATAGGTATTCTGGACATATTTCGTAGGTGTTATCGATATATTTCATAGGTATCTAGAACATATTCATTGGTATCTGAGATATACTTCATTGGTGTACTGGACATATTTCATTTGTATCCAGGATATATTTCATTGGTATCCCGGATATATCTAATTCGTATCCAGGAATTATTTCATATGTATCCTGGACATATTTCATAGGTATCCTGGAAATTTTTCATAGGTATTCTGGATATATTTCGTAGGTATACTGGATATATTTCATAGGTATCCAGGACATATTTCATTGGTATCTAAGATATATTTCGTAGATATCCTGAACGAATTTCCCTGGTATCCAAGACAAATTTCATTGGTATCCAAGACATATTTCATAGTTATCTAGGACATATTTCATTCGTATTCAGGAACTATTTCATTTTTATCCTTTACATATTTCATAGGTATAATGAACATATCTTTTTTATTAAAGACATATTTAATAGGTATCTAGGACATATCACATTGGTACCCAGGTCATATTTCATACGTATCTAGGAGATATTTCTTAGGTATCTGGGACATATTTCATTGGTATCCAGGACTTATTTCATATGTATCCTTTACATATTCGATAGGTATCGTAATTCGATATGTATCCTGGACATAATTCGTACGTATCCTGGATATCTTTCATAGTTCTGCAGCACATATTTCATTGGTATCCAGGACATATTTCGAGGGTTTCCCGGATATATTTCATAGGTATCCGGGACATATTTCCTTGCTATCTGAGACATATTTCATAGGTATCCTGGACATATTTCATTAGTATCCTGGACAAATTTCAATGGTATAGAGAAAATATTTCATTTGTATCCAGGATTTATTTCATAATTCTCCTGGACATATTTCATAGATTTCCTGGATATATTTCATAGGTATCTTCGACATATTTCATAGGTATCTAGGATATATTTCATTCGAATCTAGGACATATTTGGTTGGTATCCAGGACATATTTCATAGATCTCCTGGACATATTTCATAGGTCTTCTGGACATACTTAATATTTATCCGGGACATATATCATATGTATCAGAACAAATTTCATGTGCATGCAGGATATATTCCATAGGCATCCAGGACATATTTCATAAGTATCCAGGACATATTTCATTGGTATCCAGGACATATGTCATAGGTACCCTGTACATATTTCGAGGGTTCCCTGGATTTATTTCATAGGTATCCAGGACATATTTCTTTGGTATCTGATACATATTTCCATAGGTATGCTGGATATATTTCATTGGTATCCAGGACAATTTCATTGGTATCCAGGACATATTAAATAGGTATCTAGGATATATTTCATTCGTATCAAGGGCAAATTTTATAGGTATCCAGGACATATTTCATTGGTATCCAGGACATATATCTCTTATTATCTAAGACATATTTCCTTGCTATCTGAGACATATTTAATAGGTATCCTGGATATATTTCATTGGTAGTCAGGACATATTTATTCCTATGCTGAACAAATTTCATGGGTATCCTAGACATATTTTAGAGGTATCCAGAACATATTTCATTGGTGTCCAGGACATATTTCTTAGGTATCAAGGACATATTTTATACGCATTCTGGATATATTTCATTGGTATTCTGGATATATTTCATAGGTATCTAAGACATATTCATTGGTATCTGGGATATACTTCATTTGTGTATAGGACATATTTCATTTGTATCCATGATATATTTCATTGTTATCCAGGACATACCTTATTGGAATCCAGGACTTATTTCATAGGTATCCTTTACATATTTCATAGGTATCCTGGAGAAATTTCGTAAGTATAGTTGATATATATCATAGTTATCCAGGACATATTTCATTGGTATCTAAGATTTATTTCATAGATATCCTCGACATATTTCATTGGTTTCCAGGACAAAATTCATTGGTATCCAGGACATATTTAATAGGTACCTAGGACATATTTCTTTAGTATGCAGGACATATTCCATAGATATCCTGGCCATATTCGATTTATATCGGGGACAAATTTCATAGGTCTCCTGGATATCTTTCGTATGTATCCTGGATATATTTCGTAGGTATCCAGGACATATTTCATTAGTATCTAAGACATAATTCATATTAATCCTCGATAGATTTCATTGGTATCCAAGACAAATTTCATTGGTATCCAGAACAAATTTGGTTGGTATCCAGGACATATTTCATTGGTATCCAGGACATATTTCATTGGTATCTGAAACATATTTCGTAGATATCCTGGACATATCTCACTGGTATTCATTAAAATTTCATTTGTATCCACGACATATTATTAGGTATCTAAGACATATTTCATTCGAATCCAGGGCATATTTTATAGGTATCCAGGACATAATTCATTAATATCCTGGACATATTTATATTGTTATCTAAGACGTATTTAATAGGTATCCTGAACATATTTCATTGGTAGTCAGGACATATTTATTGCTTTGCTGGATAAATTTCGTAGGTCTCCTGGACATATTTCATAGGTACCCAGGACATATTTCATAGGTATCAAGGGCATATTTTATAGGTATTCAGGACATATTTCATAGGTATTCTGGATATATTTCATAGTTCTTCAGCACATATATCATTGGTATCCAGGACATATTTCATAGGTTTCTTGAAATTTCATATATATGCTGGACGTATTTCACTTATATCAAAGGAAAATATTTCGTAGGTGTCCTGGACATATTTCATAGGTATGAAGGACATATTTTATAGGTATTCTGGACTTATTTTATAAGTAATCTGGAAATATTTCATTGGTATCTAGGACATTCTTCATTGGTTTTTAGGACATATTTCCTTTGTATCCAGGATATATTTTTTATCTAGGAAATATCTAATAGTTATCCAGGGCTTTTTTCAAGGTTTCCTGGGCATATTTTGTAAGTATTGTGGACATATTTCATAGGTATCCAGAATATAGTTAATTGCTATCTAAGACATATTTCATAGATATTCTGGACACATTTCATTGGTATCCAGGACAAATTTCATTTGTATCCAGCACATATATCATAGGTATCCTGGAAATATTTCATCGGTATCCAGGATATATTTCATAGGTATTTTGTACATATTTCATTTTTATCATGGTCAAATTTCATAGTTATCCTGGACATATTCCATAGGTCTACTGGACATATTTCATTGGTATACAGGACATATTACATAGGTCTCCTGGATATATTACATAGGTCTCCTGGACATATTTCTTAGGTATCAAGGAAATATTTTATAGCCATTCTCTATATTTCTCATAGGTATTCTGGGTATATTTCATGGCTATCTAGGACATATTTCATTGGTATCTAGGACATACTTCTTTGTTATATAGGACATATTTCATTTGTATCTAGGACATATTTCATTGGTATCCTGGACATATATAATTGGTATGCAGGATTGTTTCATATATATCCTTGACATATTTCATAGGTATCCTGGACATATTTGATAGGTGTCCAGGACATACTTCATATGTATCCTGGACATATTTCATAGGTATCCAGGACATATTTCATTGGTATCCAGGATATATTTCGCAGGTCTCCTGGACATTTTTAATAGTTATCTAGGATATATTTCATAGATAACTAGGATATATTTCATAGGTATCCAGGACATATTTCATTGGTATCCAGGTCATATTTCATAGGTGTCCAGGACATACTTCATAGGTATCCTGGACATATTTCATAGGTATCCAGGACATATTTCATTGGTATCCAGGATATATTTCGTAGGTCTCCTGGACATTTTAATAGTTATCTAGGATATATTTCATAGATAACTAGGATATATTTCATAGGTATCCAGGACATATTTCAATGGTATCCAGGTCATATTTCATAGGTGTCCAGGACATACTTCATAGTTATCCTGGACATATTTCGTAGGTATAGTGGATATATTTCATATGTATCCAGGACATATTTCATTGGTATCGAAGACATATTTTGTAGATACCCTGGACGTATTTCACTTGTATCCAGGAAAAATTTCATTGGTATCCAGGACATATTTAAGAGTTATCTAGGACATATTTCATTGGTATCTAGGATATATTTCATAGGTCTTCAGGACATATTTCATTTTTATCCTTTACATATTTCATAGGTATACTGAACGTTTTTCATTGGTATCCAGGACATAAATCATTGGTATACAGGACATAATTTATTTGTTTCCAAGACATATTACATAGGTATCCAGGACATATTTCATTTGTATCCAGGACATATATCATAGGTATCCTCGATATATTTCAAGGGTATCCTGGATATATTTCATAGGTACCCAGGACATTTTTCGTTGGTATCTGAAACATATTCCATAGGTATCCTGGACATACTTCATTTACCATCAGGACATATTTTATTTGTATCCAGGATATATTTCATTTGTATCTAGGACATATCTCATTGGCATTCGTGACATATTCCATAGGTATCCTGGACATATTTCATACGTATCCTGGATATATTTCATAGGTCTTCAGCACATATTTCATTGGTATCCAGGGCATATTTCATAGGTCTCTTGGACTTATTTCATATTTATCCGGGAGGTCTCCTGGACATGTTTCGCGGGTATCCTTGATATATTTCATAGGTATCAAGGACATATTTCGTTGGTATCTAAGACATACTTCATAGGTATAATGGACATATTTCATTGGTATCCTGGACATATTTCATTGTTATTTTGGATATATTTCATAGGTATTTAGGACATATTTCATAGGTATCTAGGAAGTATTTCATTGGTATACAGGACATATTTCATTTTTCTCCAGGATGTATTTCGTTGGTATCCAGGACATATCTAATTAATATCCAGGAGTTATTTCATAGGTATCCTGAACATATTTCATAGGTATCCTGGACATATTTCCTAGGTATCCTGGACTTATTTCATAGGTATCCTGAACATATTTCATAGGTATCCTGGATATATTTTCTAGGTATGATGGATATATTTAATAGGTATCCAGGACAAATTTCATTTTTATCCAGGATATATTTAATAGGTACCTAGGACATATTTCATTAGTATCCGGGACATATTTCATAGATATCCTGGACATATTTCATTGGTATCCAATACAAAATTAATAGGAATCTAGGACATATTTCATTTTTATGCAGGACATATTTAATAGGTATAAAATACTTACCTCGCTGGTACCCAGGTCATATTTCATACGTATCTAGGAGATATTTCTTAGGTATCTGAGACTACTTCATTTCTATCCAGCTCATATTTCATAGGTTTCCTTGATAAATTTGATAAGTATCCTGGACATATTTCATAGGTATCTAGCACATATCTCATAGGTGTCCTCCATATATTTCGAAGCTATCCTGGATAAATTGCACGGGTATCAGGACATATTTCATTGGTATCTCAGACATATTTCATATCTATCCAAGACATATTTCATTGTTATCCTGGATATATTTCATAGGTATCTAGGACATATTTCATAGGTATGTACAATATATTTTATTGCTTTCTAAGACATATTTCATAGATATCCGGAACATATTTCGTTGGTATCCAGGACAAATTTCATTGCTATCCAGGACATATTTAATAGCTATCTAGTACATATATCATTGGTATCCAGGACATATTTCATTGGTATCCAGGACATATTTCATAGCTCTCCTGGACATATTTAATTGGTATCCAGGACATATTTCATCGGTTCCTGGACATATTTCAGTGGTATCCAGGAATTCTTCATAGGTATCCTGGATATATTTCATAATTATCAAGGACATATTTTATACGTATTCTGGACATATTTCATAGGTATTCTATATATATTTCATAGTTATCTAGGAGATGTTTCATTGATATCCAGGACATATTTCATTGGTGTAAGGACATATTTCATTTGTATCCAGGATATATTTCTTTAGTTTCCAGGACATATCTAATTGGTATCAATTATTTATTTTATAGGTATCTTGGACATATTTCATAGGTACCCATGACAAATTTCATACGTATCCGGGACATATTTCATTGGTATCCAGGATATATTTCATAGGTATCCAGGATATATTTCATTACTATCCTGGACAAAAATCATAGGTATCCTGGACATATTTCATAGTTCTCCTGGACATATTTCATTGGTATCCAAATATATTTCGTAGGTCTCCTGGACATTTTTATAGGTATCTAGGACATATTTCATAGGTAAATAGGACATAGTTCGTATGTATCCAGGGCATATTTCATAGGTATCCAGGGCATTTCATTGGTATCCAGGACACATTTCATTCGTATCCAGGACATATTTCATAGGTACGACACGTGGACATATTTCATATTTCTCCTGGATATATTTCATAGGTAACCTCGACATATTTCATTGGTATACAAGGCATATTTCATATGTATCTAGGACATATTTCATTGGTATCCAGGACATATTTCTTAAGTATCCAAGACATATTTCATTTGTATCCGGGACATATTTCATAGGTCTCCTGGATATATTTCATAGGTATCCACGACATATTTCATAGATTTCTAGGACGTATGTCATTGGTAGTCAGGACATATTTCATAGGTGTTAAGGACATATTCCATAGGCGTCCAGGATATATTTCATTGCTATCCTGCACATATTTCATTGGTATTCATGACATATTTCATAGGCATCCAGAACATATTTCATTGGTAGAAAGGACATATTTTATAGGTATTCTGGACAGATTTTATAGTTATCCTGGACATATTTCATTGGTAGTCACGACAAATTTCATTGCTTTCCTGGACAAACTTCATATTTATCCTGGACATATTTCATTGGTCTCCTGGACATATTTCATTGGTGTCCAGTACATATTTCATTGGTATCTAAGACATATTTCATAGATATCCTGGACATATTTCATTTGTATCAAGGACGTATTTTATAGTTATCCTTGACATATTTCATAGGTATCCTAGACATATTTCATAGTTTCTAGGACATTTTTCATTGGTATCCAGGTCATATTTCATAAGTATCCTGGACATATTTCATTGGTATTTAGGACATATTTCATAGATATCCAGGACATATTCCATATGCATCCAGGACATATTTCATTGGTATCCTGGATATATTTCATTGGTATTCAGGACATATTTCATAGGTATCCAGAATATATTTCATTGGTATCCAGGACATAGGTCATAAATATCCCGCATATATTTCGTAGGTATCCTGGATATATTTCATAGGTATCCAGGACACATTTCATTGATATCTAGGACATATTTCATATTTAACTAGGACATATTTCATAGGTATCCAGGACATATTTCATAGGTATCTTGGACATATTTCATTTGTATCCAATATATATTTCATTGGTATCAAGGACATATTTCATAGGTCTCCTGGACATATTTCATAGGTATTCTGGAAATATTTCATAGGTATCCAGGACATATTCGATAGATATCCAGGACATTTCATTGGTATCCAGGACATATTTCATAGGACTCCTGGACAAATTTCATAGATCTCCTGGATATAGTTCATAGGTATCCTCGACATATTTCATAGATCTCCTGGATATATTTCATAGGTATCCTCGACATATTTCTTTGGTATAAAATACATATTTCATAGGTCTCTAGGACATATTTCATTGGTATCTAGGACCTTTTTGGTTTGTATCCAGGACATATTTCATAGGTCTCCTGGACATATTTCGTAGGTATTTATTTATTTATTATTTACCATCTACAGAGAAATTCATTCTCCACTTAATGAAGGTTTACACTGCTACAGTTAAAGTATACAATATATAAAGAAAAGAATATAAAAACAAAAAAAAGGATAATAAGAATAAAAAAACGGCAACACAAAAAATACAAACTTAAATCTCTAATCTAATACACCTTTAGACTTAAAATAATTCATAGAAAGGAGTAAAATAAGAAATGTTTCAACCTTCATACATTAGATAAAATCATCAATAAATTCCATAAATATTACATCGTCCAGGTATCAAACAATACACACATACATACATCACATTAGTCACACGTAAATGCATACATACACACATATCACATACATACATATACATTCACACATACATACATACATAGACACATACCCATTACATATACATAACTTTACTCATTTGCAAATAGCTAAATATTTGGAACAAATCACTCAGTATATAGAAATGTTTTTGAAAGTTGCATATTGAAAATTAAAAATAGAATATTAAAAATCAAATCTGTAAAATGATCTCAAAATACGTTCGAAAACTGAGAAAGCTAGTGCAAAATCTATACTAGAACATTTGCACAAATTATTGTACCCGGAGCACATTCTAAGTAACGGTGATTTTTTGTATTGTTCTGTGTTTTGCTTTTTGTATGTATGAAAAAAGATACTTTGTCCGTGTATTTGCTCTTTTGGTGTTAAAACAAATCAAACTCAAAAAGTGACTGTTCAAACTTTCCATTAACTGTTTTATATAAAAATATTTGCTCACTTATTCTACGTCTGTTATAAAGGCTAGTATAATTGAACTCGGCTAGTAAGTTATTATATGAGATTCCATTTTCAATTGCAGATTGTTTATACTTTTTATAATATAAGAAACGTAAAAAGTGTTTCTGAATCGACTCCACTTTTTTCACATGAAATTTATGAGAGGTTGACCATATGACTGAACCATATTCTATTTTACTTCTCACCATACTATTAAAAAGGATTCTAAGCGAATCGACATTATTTAAATAAGTGGCATTTCTGCGTAGGAAACCCAAATTCTTGAAGGCACTATTGATTTCTTATTGGATATGGTCGTTGAAAGTTAAGCGTTCATCAATAATAACACCTAAATCTTTAATTGATTGTACTTGGTTAATAAATGTATTTCCAATTCTACAATCTACTAGAAAGTTGCTTTTCGTTTTGGAGAAAATCATATAACAACACTTTTGTCTGTTGAACTGAAGACAATTTTTTTCAGCCC